>OZ038458.1:12074329-12252329 GCA_964036195.1 Sphaerolaimus hirsutus | reverse complement strand
AATGATATATTGCTTTTGTGCATTTAACAGTCAATACATGTAACTCTTGTGATGTAATACAAATAGTTTTTTTAATCAGGTGGGATATGTAACCACAGTAAAGTGTGTTATCAGTGAAGTGTATGCCATTTTCTAAGCAATGATACATTGCTTTTGTGCATCCAATATATATTAATGTCCATTTGAGGGATGCACTTCATGTCCATTTGAGAGACACACTTCATGTCTATTTGCTGTGGAGGCAGCGTCCACTTTTTGTTTGGCTTCAGCCATTTTTTTACTGATATACTTCTTTTGTGTGGCCAGTGGCCCAGGCTTCCCCGAATGACACCCAGTAGGTGTCTTGCTGAACAATATATATATGCTGGCGAGTAGATGGTGCCACTCCACAAAAATGGTGCCATTTTGGAGTAGATGGCACTGCCATTTTGGAGTAGATGGCGCCACTCCATGAAAATGATGCCGTTTTGGAGTAGTTGGTGCCACTTCATGAAAATGGCACCATTTTGGAGTAGATGGCACCACTCCAAAAAATTGCACAATTTGAAATCATAACCCTTGAAGACCCATATAGTGGCAGTATCACATCAAACAGCACTATATTTTGATCAAAAATATGCAACCCATAACTTGGATGAGGGCCAAGTTTATATGTGACTGGGTGAATTTCATCCTACAAATATCAGCTGACATGGTGCCAGTGCGTGCCAATGATACTTGCATATGTGTTGTGTTAAATGACATATCCAAAACTCATTGAGAAATGTCTCTTAAACCAATATGGTCCGCCATTAAGAGTTAAGGAGTGTATCATAATTCTATGTACAGGGGTGGGCATCTTCAGTTGCCGCTGGAAAAATGCGATAGCTTGAGCTACAGTTGAGCTATCACAATGACATTTTAGCGCAATAGAGTAGACTCCATAGGACACCTATTCTGAAGTTTGCAACACAAACGGCCACATTTTGGGTGAGTTGTGGAACACACTGTTTTCAGTGTAATTTTGTGATTTGACCCCCCTTATCTCGGGACTGGGGGACTATTCGAGAGAAAAAAAATATTTGGTTTTAGCCTCAACCCCAAACCCCAACATACTCAAAGGGCATCAAAATCGGCCAATGTACGGCAGAAAGGCACCACACCAAAGACCGGTGAGCCCCTCCCCTAAAATGCCACCCTCGATTTATCCTGTGGATGATGCCAAGTCACAAAATTACACTAAAAACTGTGTGTTCCTCAACTCACCCAAAATGTGGCCGTTCGGGTTGTTAACTTCATAATAGGTGTCCTATGGAGTCTACTCCATTGTGTTAAAATTTCACTGTGATAGCTCGACCGTAGCTCAAGCTATTGCGTTTTTCCAGCGGTAACTGAAGATGCCCACCCCTGTACAACTATATTTGTGACAATAGCATTATGTGATTGTTCACAAAAAAATTAACTAGAAATATGGATCACAGTTCAGTATCCATTTATCAAAGTTTTTCAATTTAATTTTTTACTTGCCATTTCACTTCTCATTTGACTTTGTTGATTTTTGTTGCAATTCACTTCTCACTTCTCTTTTTACTTGCCATTTGACTTGACTTGAGACTTGACATTTATAACTTGACATTTGACTTGACATTTGATCACTTGACACTTAACTTTACATTTGACTTGACATTTACCACTTGAAATTTGACTTGACATATGACTTGTTATTTGACTTGACATGAAATTTGTCACTTGACATTTGACATGACATTGATCAGTTGACATTAAACTTGACATTTGACTTGGCATTTGACATGACATTTATCACTTGACTTTTAACTTGACATTTCATATGAAATTTATCACTTGATGTAAAACTTGACATTTGACATGACATTTATCACTTGACATTAAGCATGACATTTAACTTGACATTTGACTTGACATTTCACTTGAAATTTATTACTTGACATTTCACTTGAAATTTATCATTTGGCATTTGACTTGACATTTCAATTGAAAGTTATCACTTTGTATTCACCTTGAAATTTATCACTTGACATTTGACTTGACATTTATAACTTGACATTTGACTTGACATTAACCACTAGACATTTATGACCTGATAGTAATCACCATGCAAGGTCACATGCTCAGTATCACATCAAGCAGTAGTTCAGGCATGTTTGCGCATTTTACACAAAACAAGCAAACTTGAATAACTTTTGTAAATCTCAACCAAAATCGCCAAAAATTGGCTCATTTGAAAGCTCTAGTCATGGCGCACATCAACAAATTTTTTTTATTGCTGCATTTGTATTCAAATTTTAAATTTATTGAGGTTTGAAAATTTCAAACAGATACCGTTCCAAAGTGGGCGGAGCCTGTGAAAAAAATTCCCGAAAATAAGAAATGGCATCATATGCTCTTTCATATGAGCCATCAACCATGAAAATCGGTCGTGTTTCAAAGAAGTTATTGCAGTTTGAAGATTGTCGGGAGAACAAGAAGAACAAGAACAACGACAACAACACTACTTGAAAAAGAAAATCCGTAACAACTTCCTTCGAACTCAACCGTTGGATCTGAAAATTTGCATGGCGGTACTTCTCGACACGGGCTTTTTAACGGTGCAGTCGGTTCTGCACTAGCGCATTGCGTTCCGAAGTTATTGCGATTTTTAATTTGCGATTTCCGCATTTTGGTGTGTCTGACCATATTATGGGTGGGTCGCTTGCGCCCTCCCTCGGCAGCGAGGGATGGCGCTGGCGCGCCCACCCGATTAGTAAACAGAAACACCCGCACCGCTACGCACGTTGCACAAAAACACGGGCCACGCGCAGGTTTCATATTAACAGGCATCAGGTGTTAAATATAATCCCTTGAGTCCTCGTTTTGACACAGCGACTGCTACACTTTGTTTTATCATATAGATGCGGAATGACAATATTGTATGGTAATGACATGTCAGTTAACACATAAAAACTGAAATGCATTCACTCAGGGAGTGTATCTTTGGAGTTTGCGTACCGGGGGCGGGATGTGCAATGTAAGGCGACCATGGTGTAGGCTGAATGATTTATGAGGTGCCACTCGTGTTGGAAGTGTCGTGTGTCGGAAATTGAGTCGGAAACGGCAGCCAGCATTTCTAGTGATGGGGTGCATGCAAAGGTGATGGGGTCTTGCAAAGAAGTTCATCCCTTGTGCATCAGAATGAACATTTTTTAAATTTTCGTGACACTGCATTGTCCATGGAGCTGTGATTTTGGCCCAAGTGTGATTTTTACGGCCCATGAAAGTGGCCTCCTTTCCCCCACTTTCATGCTTTTCAACACTTATTAGAATACTGTTGTGAAAAATTTCCCTGCTCTGACTAGGGTGGCAGACGGTACGGCCTTGCGGTAAACCGTACGGTACGGTAAATTTTCCATTGTGCGGTAAACGGTACGGTATGGTAAATCTTCAATTTTGCGGTAAACGGTACGGTAAATCCCAAAAGTGCGGTACGCGGTACGGTACGGTACGGTAAATTTTCAATTAATGTCAGAAAGATTAATAATTAATTAATTGTCAGAAATGTATAAACTACGGACTACAGACAATTTTTACTTCATTAATTGACAGCAAATTCAATTACACAATTTAATAATGGACTTTAGAACACAATAACAGTATGATGACAGAAAATGTAATTACCTGCAATGCAGGGGCTCAATATATAGGATTTTTGAAGGTGTAGAAGGATAAAAATGGAGAAAAATTGCTAAAAGTGGGTGAAAAATTGCTAAAAGTAGGTGAAGAATAGTTGTGAATAGGTATATCAGTAACTATAGCACAAAAATAGCTGAAAATAGGCAATAAGGCATGAATGCAATTTCAGTGACACCCCAACCCCCATGCGAAATTTTGAGATTTGCGCGCTTGCGCGCAAAAAATTGCAGAACAACATTCATTGTCATGAATAAATTCAACAATTTGAGGTCAATCCGAGTAAAATTTACTGCAATTTTTGCGGTAAGTGAGTGCGGTACGCGGTACGGTACGGTAAATTTCGGAAAATGCGGTACGCGGTACGGTACGGTAAATTTCTAAAAGTGCGGTAAACAGTACGGTACGGTACGGTAAATTTTCCAAAAATGCGGTACGGTACGGTACGGTAAATTCTGCCACCCTAGCTCTGACGACTAGTGTTGGCAAGCGATTTTTGAAAGCGATGAAAAAAATCTCAGCATCATTTGATTTTTTCAATCTCTAGCAAAAATCCACTTCGTAAAATGCAACAAAAAAATTGCGCAAGTGCGCAGTTTCAAATGTTAAAAAACTGTTGCCTGTTTTCATGGCTTTTTGCAGGAAATTTAGTGGTGTAGCAGCCCTTTCTGTATGCTCTTAATGGTTGACTGGTTGACTGTATGGTTGACTGGATCATTGGGGGAGAAAGTATACATTATTCTGTTTTATGTTATCATATTGAACACCAATGCAAAAGCATTCACGTTCACTTTCAAAATGATTTATTTAGCCAGTGTTCTTATCAAGAATGTGCAATTTCTGCCTACAAAATTGCAATTGGTCGATAAAGTATAATTCAAACTGCAGAAGAAGAAAAAACAGATTTATTGTTTTAAAATTAAAGATAACCAAGCTTTTCCAAAGCTCTAGTGATAACGATAAACTGGCTATCATTTTATATGCTTAGCTTTTAGTTGATACACGTATCTCCTCAGAGTGGATTTCGAAGAAAATTAGGCTCACTTTGACTCCCCATTTAAAAAATCGAGTTAATTTATATAAAAAGTCTATTTTGCGGCTTCAAAAATAGATTTTAAATCAACCCTAGTAACGGCGCAGCGTGGCGATTTTTCACTACTACGCCGCAGTGTGTGCGTGTTTCCATCCGGACTCAGCTCCAGTCTGGGGGAGGATTGGCCACAGGGTGGCGGCCTTGGCTCGCTCTTGGCACTCGCCGCACAACGCCGCCGCACCCCCTGCGCCCGCGTCGCGTCGCCGTTGCGTACTCACATAGGTTTTGTGTATTTATGTATTTCGTGTAGGCGCCGCGTGCCGCGCTACGCTACGCCGCACCGCTTTTTTTCTGCCGCGGCTAACGTGAATGGTTTGTGCCTGAATCGTCACTGGCGGTATCGTCAGTGCCGCAAGAGTCACTGTCGGAATCGCACGTGTGCTCAGCCGCAATTGTGCTCATATGCACATGCATTGAGTGGTCAAAGTCTGAATTGTCAGGACTCGTCACACTCGTCATTAAAGGGAGGTGCCGCTGCGCGCGCACACTCACACTTATACTACTTAATTTACCCAATTTACAGTGTCCCAGAAATGCATAAATCATTGAGGTCAGCATGCCGCGGCTGACAAAGGATGCCACATAAATAATCTTAGTTTTAGTGGCATGGTGGATGCTGCAACCAACAAAGAATGTCAGTTGGATAATCTTGAATTTACTAGGAATTAACTACGCTGAGCACTAACCACCCATCCCATGTACACATGCAATGCACAGAAAGTTCCTTAGTGACCATTTGTGTAAATGTCAATACCGATTTTGACAGTATAGCTCTGTGTTCAGTCAGGCAAGTGATTATTCAGAACGTGACTATTCAAAACGTGACAATTCGCTGAGTGACGATTCAGGAACACACCACGTGAATACGTGTCGCCGCGGCGGCCGCCGCCCGCGCTGTCAGTCGCCAGTGCCAACATGCGATGGAATGGAGTGCTTTGCGAATGTGTCGCGTCTCTGTGTGGGGGTGGGCATGGGCATAGAGAAAGGCTTCAAAGAAATAAGCGTGAGGGTACTACTAGCAAGGACTTTTGCAGTGCAGCGGTGAAATGATTGGATTGCCCATCAAAAGGCAGCACATGACGGGCGTCGTGTTGGAGCTGTTTCAGAGAAAAAATACCAAGGCTACGCATACATACGCGCGCTACGCCGAGTGGCGTGTATGTTCTGTGAAAGGGGCGTTTTTATTATATGCGTGTGTTTTTAAGGTTGTCTACTCTCGCGCTAAAATTTCATGGAATGAATAGGGCTCAAATATGTACACGTAAAGGACTAGGTATGTATAATCTGAACTTATTCTGCGAACTAGTCAAAATAGTATGTTCACATTAGTGTTCGGACGATATGACTTTTCGATATCGATATGAAAAAACAGTCGATATCCGATGTATCGTCTGAACCCTGAAACCCTCTGAAATTCACATTAGGGATGGCGAAAAAATGTTTTAACGGCCCTGTTTTCTTGTTTGTTTTGCCGACCCCCCGCTAAAAAATTGCAAAATACCTAGTGCATAACTACAAAAAAATTTGGTTGATGTTTAAAAAGACAGTTAAAGAAAACACGGGCCATCCCTAGTTCACATCAAACAACCTGATCCCAAGTCAAGACTCCAATTTCGAGTTTCTAGCACTAGTGCCCAATTAGTGCATTTAATATGCACCAAGCCCCGGTTTGCTGTTCTGAACGTGCATACAGAACTCCAACAAAACGTAGATATATGTGTATGTAATTTTTATGTATATTGTAGTAGTTGGTTGGTTAGAACTAGAAGTTATTGGAATACTGAGCCGAGCGGACTGCACTTTGTACGGAATGTTATCATATTTTGATCAATCTGTCTGGTGAAAAATTCCCCGCTATAATATACCACGATAAAAATAACTGTGCAGTCAGTAAACAGGATCTCAATTGAGGCGTTTGGTTCCGTAACTCGATAAACGCCAAAGTGAAAAAATAGAGTTAAGTGCATATCTGATATATATATATATATATACTTTTTTCTTTAAAAAAACAACAAATTACGTAAATATCTCATACTGTTCTCGAGATACAGAGACACCTATTTTTGAAAAAAATGTAAATTTTCATCCGAAACTCGATATCTCCACCATCAAAATGGTGAATTTTCACTCGTAACTCGATAACTCCATAAATATATCATATTTTTCATTCGAAACTCGATAACTCCATAAATATGTATCATATTTTTCACTCGAAACCCGATAACTCCACTGAAAAAACTTTGCATCCGAAATTCGTTATAAATTTATACGGAAACGGCTGAAATGGGCAAAATCCCCATACAAAAATGAAGTTTGGATCCGAAACTCGTTATAAAATTTTGTTAGTTTAATTTGTTGCCATAATGACAGTAAAATGGACGTAAATCTACCCATATTTGCCGGCCAGATGATTGTAAATATGGAAAATTTAGAGAAATTCGTTGGCTTTTCAAAAAGTATTGGACAAGGGTTGTCACTCAAAGCGTGCCCGCTCAGGCCACTCTCAAAGTTTCAAATGCAATTTTCACAGAACTGAAAACGATGGACAGATCGAGTTTCGGAAGCAAACTCCTCAATTGTCCGCCAAATTAGAATGTGTGAGCCGCCGCGCACGCGCGGAACAAATACGACGAAAATTCAACGTAATATAAACTCAAATCCTCAATCCAGTTCAATTCGTTATCAAAACTGTCTTCTTTGGCTCATTCTGTAAAGTTCCACATTTCAACCCGCATTTCCGTGTGCAGAAGTACAAGGACCTAGCGGACCAGCTGCAGCGGCAACTGGACGCGGCGCACAAGCAGCTGGAGGAGGAGACGTTGGCGCGCGTCGAGGCCGAGAACAAGGTGCAGACGCTCAAGGAGCAGCTCCAGTTCGAGAAGCAGCTCCACGAACAGGTGCGTTTCGATTGTTTTACATGGTTTAGCAGTGGTGTGTTTCAGGGTTCAATTTGCCAAATTTAGGGGAAAAAATTTCCGGGATCGGGATTCGGTTTTAAAATGTTTTGGGATCTGGATTGGTATTTTGAGATGTCGGGTTGATAGTGATTGACTGGTAGAAAGCCTAATTTTCGCGAGGGCTCTATTCTTTTCATCGCAGTCCTCTGCCCCTCAACTCCTCATTGCCACTCAACCCCATACAACCCCCTCTAATAACACGGCCACTTCAGGATGTGCACGAGATCAAGCAGCGCCGGCAGCTGGAGATCCGCGCCACCAAGAAGGAGGCTGAGGCGGAGACGCACAAGCTGCGCATCGAGCTGGACAACCTGCGCGAGCAGCTCAACTTCGCCCAGCAGGCCGCCAGGAGAGAGATGGACGAGATGTACGCGCAGAAGGTGCGTTCGCATGTGGGCCGGTTGATGTTACGTTCAGGGACGTATCCAGGATTTTTGAGCGGGGGGGGGCTGCTTGTTTACGGAGGCCGGCGAGGGGGGGGGGCTCAGCCCCCCCCCCCTAAAATTTTAACTTCATAGTGGCGGAATGGCGCCATGGCAGTGGCGCCATTAGTAGGAGCCACGCCATGGCGCCATTGGCGTTGGCGCCAGCGCCATGGAACGCTGTATGTAAATGCAAATATGTATGTAAATATACATACAAAACAGCAAAAGCCACAACATAGAGTGTACTTTTAACGATTTGCGGCCACATGGAGCAAACTTGATGATAATACCTTATGTCAAGTGAAGAATGCGCGCTTGCGCGCAAAATTTTTTACGCTGACGTTGAAAAAGTCGCATTTTTCGGTCACTTTCTGGTCTCGCCCCGGGAAGGGGGGGGGCTGCAGCCCCCCCCCGCCCCCCCCCTGGATACGGCCCTGGTTACGTTGTCACATTGGGCTTAGGCGTTCTTCGGTATACTCAGCGCCGCGGGCAGCACAGTTTACATGCGCACATGTCTCCCCAACAACCGTTCACGCAACCCACTTTCAAAAATTAAGAAAGAAAATAGCTTGGGGTTTTTTATTTTTAAGGACAATTTTTACATATCACAGTTTTTGAAAATTCAGACTATTTCCACTCGCTCCTTTAATAACTGTCCACTCAGAACATTGTCTTTTCGAAAAAATATCTCCCTTGGGTACTTGTGAGAGACCTGAAAAAGGTATTAAAGATTGTGAAATCGAATTTGTACTGGGGTTGTGCTGAACAATTTTGAAGTTTGCTAAGTGTTTGAAAATATTTTGACTTTTATTTCTGACAATTTAATAAATATATTATCATTTTACACCTTCACACAATCCACACAAATCTCTATCAATACCTCACGTTTACCTCTACCCCCCCCCCAGCTGCGCGACTCGGAGAGCTACGCGGAGCGGTCGCGCGAGTCGGCCGACGCGATGCGCATGGAGCTGAGCACGTGGCGGTCGAGGGCCGAGGCGGCCGAGCGCTCCGGCTCCGGCTACCAGGCCGAGATCGACGGGCTCAAGCGCAAGGTCAAGGACTTGGAGGACGAACTCAGGGGGCTCCATTCGGCTTATGCTGAGCGACTGAGGTCCAAGGATGAGGAGGTTAATTGCGACTGACTTTTGTGCATGTTTCATTGGGGTTTAAATGAGATTGACTTTCGGGATCGGGATTGGCTTTTCGGGGTTTTCGGGATCGGGATTTTGGACATTAAAGGTTTTTCTTTAATTTGCCTCAAAATGGTCTGATTACGTAAGACGGAGAAGTTACGTAAATTGGACACTGGATGTTGCCGTTCACGATTATTAATGCAAAAACGTCATTTAACAAAGTTGACAAATTTTTCCGGGATTCGGGACGGGTATCAGGATCGAAAAATCCGTTTAACTTTCGGGATTCGGAATGAGACTCCCGTTTTTGTATATGTCATTCGTTGCGACGACAATGCACCACGTCTCAGGTGCTGGAACTGAGGCGGCAGAACGACCAGATCCTGGACGACTACAAGGACCTGTGGGAGTTGAAGGTGACGCTCGAGGCGGAGATCGAGGCCTACCGCAAGCTGCTCGAGGGCGAGGAGCACAGACTCAACATGACCTACGAGCCGGAGAAGATCACCGGTAAACACTCATATATGTGTTTATTTGGCGCTCACTTCTCTAGTGTATCATCGGGCTCAGTTTGTGGCACAGGCGCACACTAATATGCTGAGTGGAGCGCATACTTTGCGCAAAATCCTACCATGATTTAATGAATAAAATCTTGTGATAAATTTCGTAATTAATTAATTATTCTATTATAAAAACGAAATAACTATGATGAAAAACTGTAAGATTTGTATGGTAGGTTTCCATATAAGTATGATGTCCGCCGAGTATACTCATGTAGTTTTTATATATTTTTAATCGCGCAGACGCCTCGTCGATGTCGTTCTCTGCGTCGAGCCGCAAGCGCCGGCGCATGGACGCGAGCAGCCTGGTGAGCAGCTTGGCTGCCCGGCGCGGCGGCAGCGACTTCGAAGCGCACGCCTTCTCCGTGCGTTGCCGCTTTTTATTAGCGTTAATAATGTCCCTACACACACTAATTTTCACGGTGACTTCTTTGAAAACTGAAATGGCGCCATGGCGACATTCAGCCTACTCTTATTGTATGCTATGTGTTTTAGTTTTTAAATTTTCAAACTTGCATTAATTTAAATCAACATTAAAATTAAATCATTCAACCGTGTTGATTAATCTACATTTGAAAATAAAATTCCACGAAGTTTTGCCACGAAGTCACGGTGAAAACTATTGTGTTTAGGCAACATGTGGTCCAGGGGTCTCCATGATTTTGCCCCCGTAGAGCTGGATACATTATAGCGATTTTGAGAAAAATTGGGAGAAATCGGTCAAAATTTGCTCCACATAGATAAAAGCTGAACGTTTGGGGGGCGGGCTCATGGGATAGTACCCAAAAAATGCTTTCGGATAGATAGAAAGCTGGCCAATTTGGGGGGCATCCCCCCTGGAGACCCCCGATGTGGTCCCTCTGTATCCTGTATGGCACGTTTCGCCGCAGACGCGCGATTGGTCGAACGGCCCCATCGAGATCGAGGATCACGAGACCAGCGGCGCGTACGTGCGCATTCGCAACCACTCGGACAAGGACGTGTCCGTGGGCGGCTACCACGTGATGCGCATCGCGTCCGCCGTCAACGAGGAGGTCGGCTTCAAGCTGCCCAGCCGCGCCAAGATCGCCGCCGGACAGACGCTCACGGTGGGTACTTTTCTTGGGTTGGGGGTAGGGATGGCCAGGGTTTTTTCAAAGGTTTTAATCAAAACACGTTTTTTTAAGAAATGGGTTTGACAAAAGTTGTTTTTCATCCTAGTTGTAGAGTGTTATAGTTATAAGCTATAGGCTGTTTGTAGTAAGAAAATTGAGAACGTGATGGTCATAACGGTTTTTAAATCAATCTCAAATATGTTTCACATTCATTCCGCTCTTGTAAACGTTTTTACCCAAATCCTTTTGTATTTACAAAAGCAGTTTCACACCTTTAAAAACTGGTCAATTTTTTTCAACCACTCACAGATTTGGTCGGCCAATCAGAATCGCGAACACAACCCGCCGGCTGATTACGTGATGAAGGATGGCCGCTCGTGGCCGCACGGCGACAAGCAGAAAACTTGGATTATGAACGCCGAGGGAGAAGAGGTGGCTTGGCGCTCGTCCGAGCGTTCCAATGACCCCATGCAGAGGGGTGGGGAGTTCGCAGTGAGTTGACATTCCGGTGCCAGTTTGTGTTGTACCGAGTTCGCATTGTTGTCTTATTCACCGACGTTTTATTGATTAGATTTTTATTGTTTTGATGTTTTTTGCGTAATTTAACAAAACTATCAAACTAGCAGTTATTTGGTAATTGCCATTGGATATGATAACTATATAACTGAATTTTACTTTCGCAGGATGGCGTGGAGGGCGATCAACGCTGCTCGATTATGTAATTTAGGAGTCCAAAAGAAGGCGTGGTCATGCAGGAAAACATAAATATAAAGAAATAATAGTTTGGCTTCCTGTCGCTGTCATTTTTGCAGAAGCAACTACTGGGAGCTAACTTATTTGAAGTAAAACTTTTCCTGAGGAGTTTACACCTGATGTTAGGGGTGGCCCGCGCTTTTTTGAACCGCTTCAGAAAAGTTCCTGTTTTAAATATCACCAAATCTACCAACACGTCGTTAAAATAATGACGTTTTCTAACGACCTAATTTTGCTAGCGAATATCTGAGTTTCCAGAAAATATTTAAAATTGATCAAAAGTGCAAGCAGGTTGAATTAAGCGCATTTGGCCTTCCTTTGTTTGCTGTTGTGTTTTTGTATACGGGATGATAACGTGAATATTATATTCTGTGGTTCGTGTGAGTTGTTTCTGTTTAGAAGTTACAATTTTGTACTCCAACATTTTAAACAGATCTATGTGGAAATCGTGTGTTTTTACTATCTCGTGGAAGGCACATTGTTATGTAGTTTCACATTAGTACCGATTAGCGGTATTTTCGCCGTAAATATTTACCACATTTTTAATGGAAAAATATAAATTACGAAATGTTTTAGGCAGCATTGAAATGCGCGATGAAATCCAGTTATAAAATCTGTGGTTGTAAATCCATTCCTTGATTCTGAATACCCGATAAGCTTCTATTTAGCTCGTGTGACTCCTGGTTTGTGTTTGCTACACTTTTATGCACCTTATATTTGATTTTAGGCTGCACATGTCATCTTTGCTGTATTGGGCGAATTTAATATTTGGAGCGCACTTTGGATTAACAAATGTCTTTTTTTGTCTATGATTCTAATTAAAGTACGTATCTAAGTATTTATTTGATTAGAAATGCATAAGTGAGACAATTTTTTAGGTTTCCAGGTAACTTTTTTTGTTTAGGTACCTCAATTCTAGCCCATGTGTTCGTTCATTGCTTTTGTCCTATTTAAATACTTGTTGTATTCTATTTAAAAGTTATTCTTAATAGCACCAAATATTCTGTATTCTGTAAAAGGTTTTATCATCCAGCATTATAATTTTTTAACGTACTGCTTTTTTCCATGTATAGTGAGATAATTATTTTCAATCCATTTTGGCTGTCGTTGTCTCCCAATAAAATAGTGGAAGAATTTGGTTGGACTGTCTGCGTGAATGGATCAGCGTATGTAAAGTATTTACACACATAACTACAGTATTTACTCACAATAAATAACTGTGAGAAGATCTCACTTTATGCGCTATCGCTAACATATTAGTTTTCATCGTCAAGAACTACAAAGTCGCCGAGACGGAGGATTTTATTTTTTCATCACCATTAGGGTGTCAAATTTCCGTTTCCGCCTTTCCGCAGGAAAAATTTTTACCTTTCCGTTTTCCGGCAGCTGAGATTTTTTTACCTTTCCGTTTTCCGTTTTCCGCCAGCCGAAAAATTTTTGCCTTTCCGTTTTCCGGCAGCTGAAATTTTTTTACGTTTCCGTTTTTCCGGCCCATTTTTCCGTTTTCCGGCTGAAAATTTTTTACCTTTCCGTTTCCATTTTTTCAGGCCATTTTTCCATTTTCTGGCTTGATTTTCAGTTTTCTGGCATTTTTCCATCATTTTTTCCAATCTGTATTTATCTTTTTCCACTATTGTTTTTAACTACCAGGTTCTTGTGTTGTTCATAATTTTTATCTGTATCCAAATCTGCAGAAAACACAAAGTAATTTTGGACATGTACTTAGCAGTCCGCTGAGTATTCTGTTCAGTTACATCAAAGTTCACTTTTGCTAAAAAAATTTTAATAAATAAATTATAAATAATAATAATATTTTTTTTACCTTTCCGTTTTCCGCTGAGTGAAAATTTTTTACCTTTCCGTTTTCCGGCTGAAATTTTTTTTTACCTTTCCGTTTTCCGTAAAGTGAAAAAAAATTTACCTTTCCGTTTTCCGTAAAAAAAATTTTTGACACCCTAATCACCATCAAACGTGGTGGTGTGGTTGTCATTGGTGCCGGCGTAAAAAGATTGACCATGGGGTCTTCTGGGGGCAGTCCCAGACTCTGTTGAATGTCAAATGTCATGCAAAGTGTCAAAAGTCGTGTAAAATGCCCTGCAAAATGGCAACCGAGTTGCTATTTTGCAGGGCATTTTACACGACTTTTGACATTTTACGCGCTCTGCGATTGGCTCCTGACAATCTTCTGTCTGTATTATCCAGATAGTGGGATCATGTAAATCAGCGAACATGTAAATCAGCGAACGGCGGTCGGATATTTCTCGCGGCGATGTCGTTTTCGTCCGACTCCGTGTGCGGCACCGCCGCGTCGCCAGAGCTGCCCACCGTTTCGGTCAACGCTGGTGATGTGCCTGGCGCTTTTCCGAGCGTGGTCAGTTTTTTAAGGCCTCGGCAAAAACCGGCCGTGGGTCGCATGGGGGCGTGGCGCTTCCATCGACGTCACGTGATTCTGGGTGAAGTGTCTTCCACACGCTTCACATAGCTTCATGCGCTTCACCAAACATGTGGGAGACACTGGTGCTTTCACACGCTTTTGAAAAATATACATTTGCGTACCAGCGCCATATTAAAAAGCGTGAAGTGTCTTCACGCAGATTTTCGTGATGCTTGTAGAAGCGCTAACGTGCTTGGTGAAGCGTCAGCCTGAAGACACTTCGCGACGCTTCGCCGTCCATCCACACCCCCATTTTTTGCTGTGTCTGTGTCGGTGCCCCTCGCGTGTTTGATGAGTGTTATGGTGCGTCATTCGGCGGTTCTGTTTCGTTTTACGACTGCTGCTTGCAGCTTCAGGCAACCTTCCTTGTGAAGTGAGAACGCATTGGAATAGTTTACGAGGGAAATTTTTGATCCGTAAATCAGGAAATCTACTGGAAGCAACTGGCTTCAATGGTCAACAATTAGGTACGGGTGCAAATGGAGCTATTACTAATTCATGTGAAATTTCCGCGTTTTGTGTCCCTTTATTCCCAGCGTTACGATTAGAGTTTAGATACCATTTCCCCACGTCTTTCGAATGCATAATTAAAAGTTTCAGTGTACTATGCGACTTAGTGTACTCGCTCTGTGGAAAAATATCACCGGTGGAACCAATTATTGTTTTTTGTTTGAAAACCGTCAATGCCCGCTTGCAGGGTTCGAGTGCGCATATAACCCGTGTGGTCAGCGAGTTTAGCAGTTCTACATCGAGTGATGGCTCGTTCCATAAGGAGGCTCAAGCGAAAGGGATCAATGAAACTGGACCAAGCGCCAGCAGCGTTTGGTCCAGTTCTGGCGAACTGCCAATGACTCAAAAGAACTCTTCACCCAATTCTCCGTCTGATTTGTCTACTACAAGTATTCATTCTGATCACGACGAGCCATTATGGTCTTCGGGCACAGAAGTTGATAAGGTTGACCACATGGAGTGGTCGTGCGATTCTGACGAGCAAAATGTGGCAGCACTCAAATCTGATCGGATTTCTGATGACAATCGTGATGGTTAGCGCTTTGGATTGAATCGACAACCCTTTTCGCTCCTTGGATGCGTCCTGTCCAATTCCCTTCTGTCGCTCATACAGCGGATCCCAACGTTTCATCCGTGTCCCAAAATGCCGCAGAAGGATTAAATTGGAGCTCGGACAGCGCCGACACTGAAAGTGCTCTCGGTCAGTTCAACAGTGCCAACTATTCCTACCTAATTACCGATTAGCTTTCTCACAATTAACTTGTCCACAGATCAAAGTGCGGTCTGTTCGCAACCGGCGGCGATCAACCGTTCGAGCAGCGATCTGTCGCGGCGACCCGCCGACGCGGCGTCGGCCGTCCGCATCGAGGAGGTGTGCCTGCATTTTCTCGAGCGCTTGGCAAATGGCCAGGGCGTGGGACAGCTGGCGTTGACTTACCCGGGGTTGGTGCTCATGGTCCGATTGGGTGCATAGTCACAGTCATAGTCATAGTGCACCAGCTGTATAATGCAACTGCTCTCTGTTCTGATGCACCGCCGTGTGCTTGTTTTCAAAAAAAGACCACGGGTAATTTTCGGCATTTTGTTTTTTTGTTCCATAAATTTGGACCAAAAATCTGGGATGTCTGCACGCATCTGCAAATAATTATCTGGGTTTTTTCACAGCGTCTGGTCCTCCGGTATTTTTTCACCGTTTTTTCACCGTTTTTCAACGTTTTTTCACAACGTCTGTTCACGTAGATATACTCCGGTTACTTTACACCTTGCACGCGTGGTTCCTGCTGGAAGTGTGCCAACGATGGTTAACGCGGGCAAGTTTCATAAAAAGATGATAAAATTGATTGTTGTTATAATTTTTTTCATTAACATATTCACATCGATGACTTTTTTCGCTTTTTTACAGAAATCGCATGATTTAATAATCATTGGCACGCTTCCAACACGAGACATAAATCAGTGCGAGGGCAGAGTATCATGTACGCTGACTATACCTAATGTAGTGAATCCCGTTTTATGAATAAAAGGAATACATATTTCAGTTCAAATGAAATTTCGGGGTTCGTCGTATAGGCTCTTCAAGCTAAGAGCCCGTAAGCAAACTTTTCAGTTAACATTGATGATTTCCTATTGTTTTCAACTGTAGATTGTTGCAAGTATTCCTCTAACGATATCGATACCACAAAATCTTCCACACGAGACCCTCACAATGTCCCATATATGTCGCAACCGTCGCAGCGGCTGCAACACCTACTCGATCCCGTTGACGCGGCGCTACCTACAAAAGGCGGCCAGTTGCGGGCGGGTGCTCTCCGATGCGCACAGCCTGCTGGTGAACAACCAGTGGGCAACCAAGCGCGACATATTCTACCAGGGCAAGGCGCTCTACGGCAGGCAGTGGAGACTGGACACGGCGGTGGCGGACGCGTGCGCCATGCTCCAGTGCCCCAGGGTCGCCCTTCACGTGGTCAGTGGGACTTGTCGCTAGGGTTCAAACGGGATTGACTTTTTGGGATCGGGATTGTTTTTTGTTTTCGGGATCGGGTTTCGGGATCGGGATTGTGATTCGTTTTTTGAGACTTCGGGATCGGTATTCTGGACATTGTTCTGATATGAAAGGTTTTTCTCTGATTTGCCACAAAAGTAAAAAGTCTAAAAATACAACTGGATGCCATAAAAGTTGCATCAATTGGTGGTTTCCATTCACGTTGCTTAGTGCAAAACATCATTTTTTAGCTTTTAATCATTTCCACGAACTTTTCCGTGGTCGGGATATGGATTCAGGTTTCGGGGTCGGAATCCCGTTTGAACCCAAACTGTCGCCATCAAAGGGACTTGTTCATCCCAATAGAAAGACCCCGTTCAAAAGACGCAGACATCCACGGCGAAGGGTCTTATATTCGGCAATATCTCGTGGACGGTGCCCAACGCGTTTCAAGTGGACGGGCTGGGGGATATCACGGTTGATTGCAGCCAGGCATCCGTGCCCATACAACCGAGCGCTACTGCCGCTGACGGCACTGCCGTTTTGGTACGTACGTTAACCAATTCCTGGATACCCTTTATAAATGGCGTGCTGCGACATTGGCGTCCCGCACACTAATTGACATTTGTATGGCAACTGGACTGTGTCAACTCAGATTTCGGCTTCACGCGTAGCGGTAAATCGCCGAATGCACATGCGGCAATCTTGAAAATAAATATTACGGCAAGTGCGATCGTTCTGCGACACGTGAAGCCAAAATCTGAGTTAACACAGACCAGTTGACAAACATGTGTCAACTAGTGTGTGGGCCGCCGATGTATTATATTAAAATGATAAATGAATGAATATAGTATGATGATGTATTTAAATGCAGCCCCAGGATTATCTCTTCAAGCCTACCGATGCTAAATTCGTGCTAATCGTGGAGAAGGATGCCAGTTTTCAGAAGATAATGGACGAGAGGATACGTGAGCTACTGGGGCCTTGCATCGTTATTACTGTGAGTTGAATTAAGCCAATATTTACGGTGTTTTGGCGGCTTGTGGTAATTGGCGCACCGCACACTGAAATTTTGCGTTCGGCGTTCGAACGTTTTTGCACGCTGAACTACAAACGCTGAAATCAAAATCTACAGAACAATGCGTTTTTGAAGCGTAAAAATGCGGCTCGCATGCAAATTACGCGAATATTGCAAATTCCGAATTGTTTTACGCTTCAAAAATGTTAGGTTCTTGAGATTTTGATTTCAGCATTTGTAGTTCAGCGTGCAAAAACGTTCGAACGCTGAACGCAAAGTTTCAGTGTGCGGTGCGGCATTAGGTAGGTTACGCTTAGATTCGCACGCTAGGAGTTCGCGCTGATGCAACATCCACAGGTAATAGACTACACCTCACAGCAGATTAATCCCACGATGTGGGATCCCAAAAATTGAGTGTAACACTCATAAATTGATTGACTGTATTTTCCGTCCGGCCTATGGCTTGGCTTGGGTTGCACGCGGGAAGTTTTTTATAAAGAGTCGCGTCTGCTGACTAAATTGCACGCATGTGGTTGACTTCTAATGAAAAACACGACCCCCACACTGCACGCGTATTTAATTGCGCCGATTGAATTGACACTTTTCATGCCAACAATTTTGTGCGGAATGGATCAAAGGCTGAATGCAATCGGATTAAGCATACATTTAGCGTAGATCATTCCCGTTTTTTGTTACATCATTCAAAGTTTACATCAGAATAGATAGTTGACAGTGGTGAATTCAGACTTTTACAAAAATAAATACATCTACAAAATTTTAACGTAAGTGGATATGTATAAAAACATTTGAAGAGTGAGGATTACAATTGCATGTAAAAAACGACGTAAACTTGTTCTTATCATAAACACCTTCCCGGTCAAGTTAGCCACCCATTTTTTTATTTCACTTCGGAAGCTATATCTCTGGCTATGGTGAGGTTATAGTGCTGAAACTTTGTCATCAAAGCAGAGCACATCAAATATTGCCACACATCGCTGATCAAAATCATCAAAATTCTACCGGTCACAAGTATTTACACACACCAATTAAAGCCACCAAACCCAATCTGAGCAATAATCCCGAGTGAGTCCAGAGTTAATCCCATGGCACTCAACCTTTGATCCATTCCGCCACCGACCCCTACCCCAGTGCATTATCAAGGCGGGGTCAATGCCTAAAAACCTTCCCAAGCGCAAGCGGGCAGCGTGCCAAGCCGGACGGAAAGTAGAATCTAGCCATAAATTGCTCCTCTGCACGGAAATCTTTAGTAAAAGGCGAAAGATTTTCTCGACAGATGCAGAGGAGCCAGAGCTAACGTTTCAGTGGTGCCCATATGGTGCCCAAAACAAACTGAAACGTAACCTTTACGGGTTCACATTGACTACCCAAAAATTAATATACCCTATTTACTCAAATAATTCCCCGTCTTGAATAATTTCCCCTGTTACACGAGTGAGGAAAATATAAATCCCCCCTTTAGGCATATGATAAATTTATTGTGTATTATCTGAACAAAAATGACATGTTATGTTGCTAATAAATGCTATATGCTGATAATGCTCGAAAATTTTGACTAAATAATAACCCCCTTAAACAGTCCCCCTCTCAAAAAGTCTGACGAAAAAATAATCCCCGGTGGAATTATACGAGTAAATACGGTAGCATTTTCTATACCCCACACATCGCAGGGCAAAGGGTACCCCGATCTCGGCACGCGTGCCCTAACTCGCGCCCTGCTCACGGCGACGCAGCTGCCCGCTTTTGCCCTGGTCGACTCAGATCCAGCTGGCTACGAGATTTATCTGAACTACAAGCACGGGCCCAAGAAGACTACACATCAGGCGCGCAATTTGGAGCTGCCCGAGTTGCAGTTGCTGGGAGTGCTGCGCAGCGACGCTGATGTGTTGGTTTCACTCATTGGTCCGGTATTGTGAAAAATTGCCCAGCGTGAACAATGTTATGACGGTTTTCAATTGCACGGCGCCACGCGCCAACAGCCCTACAGCAACATAGGTAGTGTCAAGCGCCATGCTTTTACATCACTGGTCTTTACTTAAGGCATAATGAAGTCTGGTCTTGTATGAGTAGTTTCATACCGCCTGTCGGACCAAAAATTCACATTTTGCACTGGCTATTCGCAGCGAACCAATTGCGAACGACCAATTTCTACCATTGGTGGTCGATGAAGTGAGCAAAATCCACAAGCTGAAGGAACGATTGCAGCGGATGGATGAGCCTGTTTTACACCGGGAGGTTGGTTGGACTGAAGCGGACACAGTCTCGAAGACTTGTCCTCACAACTTCTATAATTCAATGCTTCAAGAGTTGGTTTTTGGCTGGGGCAGTCCTTATGGAAATATAATCTGGATCTGGATACAATAACATAAGATTTGGACACACAATTGACACTTTGCACGACATTTATCATGTCAATTGACACTTTGCTTGACATTTGACATGACTTTTGTCACTTTACATTTGTTATGACAATTGACACGTTGCGTGACATTTTACATGACATTTTACACTTTAATTTACACTTTACAGGGTCTGGGATTGGCACCTGATGTGCTCATTGTTTCTGAGTAGCCTACCTTAATAACTACGGTATTGTTCTTCAATGTCACAAAAAACGTTAAATATGGTCATTTTTCCGCCATATCGATTGGCTTCCATTTCAGCTGGACTTTTTGCTGGCGACCGGCTCCAAACTGGAGATCGAGGCTGTGAGTGGAGTGCGCTCCTGTTACCTGACCGACGTCTATTTGAGGAATCGCCTGCAGCACCTGCTGTGAATGGTCGACTGTCCTGGCATTTGCGTTTTTTATGTCTCTTTGTCACCCGTTGTTGTGTAGCCTCTTGCCATTGATTTTTCATTTGCTTCACGATGACCTTGCTTCTTTGTATTGCAGACAGTTTGATTAAGATGTGATAAATGTATCGGGTATTTCCCACTGAGATTCTTCGCGCTCTGTCATTACCTACATGTAAAATGTGCATGTGTTTAGGTAAAATTTTGCCCGGCTATGTAAAGGTATTGTAAATTTTGGGAAGGTGCTTTGCCCGGCTATGTAAAGGAACAGCCCCCCCACTCCCGCTCAAAAATCCTGGATACCGTATATCCTCGAAAAAGTCCCCCGGGGAGTTATTTTTTCGTCAGAGTTTTTGAGGGGGAGTTATTCAAGGGTGGGGAGTTATTCAAGGGGGGGGGAGTTATTTTTTCCTCATAACTTTCAGTAAACATGCAGGTTGTAGGTGTGTATACACTGCGTAAAATACGCATTGTGCATATGCTTTCGCTGCCGTATGCTAACATCCTATGTATTTCTTTGTCTCACACACTGCACTGCATTTGCATTTCGTTTTTTTCACTTATTCCAGTATCCTCTCCACTCATTACAGAGGGGGGAGTTATTTTTTCGTCAGTGTTTTTGAGGGGGAGTTATTCAAGGGGGGTCTTATTCGAGGATATACGGTATGTCTCTGCACGTGACAAATCTCTCATTATCGTGTGTCCAGTTTGATGATTAAAGTAGCATTACCTGGTGATGAGTGACAATATCAGTACTTTTTGGTAGCATGACACTCAGTCCTAAGATATAACTGTAAACGAAAAATTATTGTTTTATGGCCCTGCGCACACTAGTTCACACGAAATTTCGAAAACTCATAAATGAGCTTTGAACGTGCTTGAGTTTTCCATAATCAGTCATTTTTAAACTCCATCAACTTTAGTTGACGGCCAAGTCATTGTAGAAAACTCAAATACGTTCTAAGCTGATTTGGGAGTTTTCGAAATTTAGTGTGACAACTAGTGTGCGCAGGCACAATATGTGATACTGTTATTAACAGTAATCACTTCACCATTTTACAGCTATGGAAGGAAGCTCTACGAGTCATGACTTAAAAATTGGAATGCAAAAATAAATCTGAAAAAAGTTGCAAGAACAGCTGTCAACATAGCAACCATAAAAATAAACCACTTGTATTTTAACGTTCAAAACGTTGATCTAGCATCGTTTTGAGTCAAAGATTTATGAAGCTGCTCCTGAACTTGCTGGGCTTAGCTTAAAAATTGCTGATGTTTGTCTATTTCTCTGCTTCACTTCTCTTCCCTACCGCAGTAATCTCAGCTGCTATTGCGATATGAAATGATTCGTAGATAAATGTGCACGTCGGAGAGGGCGGATGGATACCCTACAAGTGGCTTTATCATTCTGCAGTGATTCATAAAATACACGAGTTGATTGCACTGTGCTATGCCAAATTACAGATCCTTGGTGCTAGCAAAGGGAAAAAAGTTTTTCAAACGCTTCTTTCTTTTATAATTTGTATTATTTTTTAAAAATTAACGATGATGATTGGTACAAATGTAGATACGTATTTAGGTAGGTATGTATTTTAGCGCAGTTTTTTACCATGGCTGTGTTTTGTCTGCGCTATTTTTCCGATTTTTGTTTTTCTTAAAAGTGACTTGTTTGCATTTGTTGCTTGAGTTATGGAATCGGCATTCTGAAGTGTGGATTAATGGAACTCCACTAATATTTAAATAGAAATAAATAATCATGAATTTTGAATTCCAACTGAATTTTGAATTCCCGTTGAATAGTTCCCAGTCAAAAATATCCAACGACGAAAATTTCCATAACTCACGGGGTGCTATTCAATGTTTGACAGTAAGCAATTTGAAAAAGACTGTTCCCAACCCTAGTCTAATACAAAGTTGAAAACAGCGTATTTCCAACTCTATCTATGCCTGTATTGAAATGTGCATTGAGCATGTTGCACGGTACAGTGCGCTTATGCTGCTCGAAATTTTGGTCCCTGATTTGAGTGTCCGATTTGAATACTTCAAGTCCGGAAGTAGCCTTATTGATATTCAATGTGAACCGCGCGCCGCACGTTGCGTTTGGTAGTGAAATTTCATTTGTAACAGTGGCGCGCTTTCAGTCTGCAGCATCGCCCACGTAGCTAACTATGACATTTTCCGATGTCTGCCTGCTGTAGTTAGCGTGTTTTCACATTTCGTTTCTCACCTTCTATACTTTGCTCTGTTCATAGTTTGTATCTACTTGTGAACATTTTTGATTTTTTCCTGCATTTGAACAATGATTAGATCGCGTGCATATCATTTTAGAAAGCCAACTATTTAGGATTTAATTTGCCTGCAAGTGAGTGCGCTCATTTCCGGTGCCCTGCGTTCAATTTGTAGCTGTTTGATGCTATAGTTCAACATTTTATTTCAAATTCGGGCTGTTAGATAAGTTACTCGAGCCTCAAGTCAGGCAGCTGGCAATCGAAACAGCTGTGGTATAGTTTTAAATGAAGGAACGCCACACCAGTGAGATTGGGAAATTAATGAACTTTCTACTGGCCATTTGTAGGGATCCTGTAAGCGCGTATTATATACACAGAGCGCTAGTAGCTGAGAGTTTCGTATCGTAACATCATGAAGCCGTGTTGCGGTATTTATAAATACTTTTGCCATTGAGTTGTGAAGCTGCCTATCTGCATTGTAGGTGTTTATTTACATACCTCGGCCGGCCTTTTAGCTTTGACTATCGCTTCATTAATACCCGCTGGCTTTTCGTTTGGCATTTTTGTCAACATCACATTTACCAACCATTCGATGCGAAGTGCAGTCTCCCCATTTCTCAATGTTGGTCATCTCGCCGCCGCGGCGCCCGTCAACTGTCACAAGCGGCATTCACTTTACAGGGTGCTGTATTTCACGATTTTATGGCCCTTGGTTGTAAATTTCTGAGACTGTCGCGAGTTGAGTGTAAGCTAGAATAATTTTCTGTCAAATTTCATCATTTTTTTCTTTTTTTTTCCTGACGATTTGTTTATTTTCCTTTTTGCTTCACCGTGCCGAAATTTCTCTTAGTCAGCAGAAGAGCAGCTGGCGCACTTTTTGGGGATATGTGTTTACGCAACTGTGCATAAAAAGAAATGGCAAATTGTTGAGTTATGGCCTGAGAAAATATCGCTGAATGAGTCAGTTTGAAAGGAACTAAGTCTAGATGTTGCAGATCCGAATTCAATATCCAGACTAATACCTTTTGTTTCGCTCGTTTCTGACTACCTAAACTACGGTTTCGTATTTACGGCCTTTCGCTTGCCGAGCCTTGACTTCCTAGAAACATGCTGGAAACTTTGACGACTTTGCAAAATGTTAAAATCTCATTTAGACCTCACTCGCTTTGAGTATGTTGTTACTATTTACCATTTAACTTCTTGTTTTGCATGACCAAGTTTCCGCGTTGTGAAAGTTCTGTCTGCCAATTTCCTCAAAGACATCTGGAAACTGTTGCAGGGAAACTGGCATCAGGAGTGTACCATCGGACACCTATACATAGAAGACATCTACATTAAGTACAGAGACATCGACACAATTCAAAATACCATATTTCCTTGAATAATCCCTGTCTGAGCGGCTCAGTGATAATAACCCCTCCCTCGAATAAACTACCCTCTAGAATGGGGGCAATGTCAATCATAAAAAATATGACTGGTTGTGACACAAATGTAGCAAGTACCAACTTAAAAAATGAGTGAAGGTGAACTGGGACTGGGTTGATTCATTGAATACTAATATACCATATATCCTCTAAACTCCCCCTTGAATAACTCTCCCCTTGAATAACTGCCCCCTGTTCGCTGAGTGAGGGCAAAATAACTCCACCTGAACAAAACCCCATTTTTCATGGGTCGAAAAATTTCACATGTAGTACAAAGTACAAGTACAAAAAAAACATTTTCTGAATGTGTTATGAAACAATATATATTATACAGATCAAGTTCACTAAAATAAATTTCACTGCTTGAATCTTGGAATTTTTATTGCTACAAATGATTTACCGTATTCCCTCGAATTATCCCTCCTCAAATTATACCCCTTGAATAAACCCTCCTCGAATTAACCCCCCCTCGAATTAACCCCCCCTCAAAATAGGCTGGGGAAAAAATACCCCCCCCCAGGGGTCTCGAATGGGGGGGGTTGGGGGGGGGGGTTACCCCCCCCCAAACCGCCCAGCTATCTATCTATCCCGGAGGCCGCTCAGCTATCTATCTATCCCGGAGGCAAAATTTTGGGCTACTACCCCCTAAACCCCCCCCCCCCCAAATCGCTCAGCTATCTACCTATCTGGAACGATTTTTCAGAAACTATACCCCAATGTTCGCTCAAAATCGCTATTTTTCATACCTATATATAGATTTCCACCTTCAAAATCACTGGTTCATGCGTCTAACTGCCTATTTTCAGCTATTTTAAGTACTAAATATATGCTCTTGTATACCCATTTTGAGCTATTTTACACCTACTTTTAGCGATTTTTCTCCCTTTTCTTCCTTCTATGCCCCAAAAAAGCCTATATATCGAACCACCACAACCCCCCCCCAAACCCCCCCCCAACCCCCCCCCAGAAAATTTTTCAGCTATCTATCCCTCCGGAGGATCGATTTGCTATCTATCCAACCACTCGGAGGGTCAAAATTCAAGATACCCCTGACCCCCCCCCCCTCGAAACCCCCCCCCCCCGAAATGATGGAAATCATGTTTGCAATGTACAAGATGTATTTTGTTACCGCTAATTGACATTACAGCTACACATAGACTAGTTTGTGTAGCTATCTACGTTTTTATGTCCAAATATACCCTGTTTGAACACATGCATTACCTGTTTTGGGCATGCAAATGCTTACTATTTACTATGATCCTTACGAAAATTTCTGACTAGTGATGTAAAAGCGCCATGGCGCTGGCGCTTGGCGCTAGCGCCAAAGCAAAAAGCGCCATGGCGCTTTTGGCGCTTGGCGCCTTTTTGCTGTGGCGCCATTGGCGCTCGGCGCTATGCTACGGAAAAGCGCCATGGCGCTTTTGGCGCTTGGCGCCAAAAGTCTGGCGCTTTTTACATCACTATTTCTGACAGAATAATAACCACCCCCCTCGAATTGACCCTCCTCAAATTTTGCTGGTGAAATGATAAACCCCCATGGGGGTATTTCGAGGTAATACGGTATGTAACCAATTTATCATGCTTTATTTACCTATTTCAATTTATCATTCACCAATTTATCATTATGTGCTGATCTGGGATAACTACATATCTATGAACTTTGGGTAGGATGTCTCGATGTACAGATGTCTTCTCCAGAGATGTCGCCTGTTCTTCTATCCTGCCATCGGTATCTGAGTGGATGAGTGCGTCCACTTGACTGGCTACTGTAGGCTGCTGAATTCTTTCACCTACAATTCTTTAAGATGCATAATAGTTGGTCATATTGCCTTGCTAGCCTTGCACTCAGCTGAAACATGCCGCACCTGTCAACGTGGTAGATGGCACGAAAAAGTTGTCGTCTTTTGACAGTGATGAAGTATGGCTCGTCTTCCGGTGGCGCTGGGGCGGACCGCCGCACGCGAACTAGCCGCAGTCACACTGAAATAAGTACCATGTTCACTTCCACTTTGCAGCCTTTCACGTGTCAATGTGTAATTTCCCAAATCCTTTGTCTAATTAGGGAACTGCTTTGCGATTGTCCGTACCCTGTCCAGAAACCACCAAAACATAAAAAAAGTTTCACATTCAATCGAACACCCTGTAACCAAAGAAAACGGCGCGCCCAGCCCCCGGGGTGCGTTGTCGCATCTTGTGCGCCATGATGAAATGGCACCTAACTGCATATTAGCTGTCGCGCACTGCGCGCATGTGAGCCGTCGCACCTACACCGCTGCAGCGCGCGACAATTGTCCCTCCCGCCGCTGCCACTGTGTTGTTCAGTTGTCGGTGGGATGTTACACAGCCAGGCTTTTGGATCTGTTGTACTGGTTGTGAGGTTCCATGAAGTTGACACTTGGATGCTGGCTATTAAGCTGAGATTACATCTCAGCGTGAATTTGACGTAAAATGATGACGAAAAATTAATTACATGAGTGTGGATCATGCTACAGGGCTACAATTTTTTATGGATAATATATGAATCAATACCTTAATCGTGTCCAATACTGAGTGTTATCAGCGGCAGCTAGAGCGAATTGAAAAATTCGATTTTTTCATTTTACATCATTATTTCACGTCAGGGAACTAATTTTACATTTTACGTCAACGATTTCATCCAACCATTGACATAGAATGTAAAATTAGTTCCCTGGTGTAAAATGTAAAAGGGAAAAAAATGAATTTTTCAATTCGCTCTAGCTGTCGCTGATAACACTCAGTATTGGACACGATTAAGGTATTGATTCATATATTATCCATAAAAAATTGATGACCTGTAGCATCATCCACACTCATGTAATTTTACGACGTAATTTTTCGTCGTCATTTTAGGTCAAATTCACGCTGAGCTGTAATCTCGGCTTTACGAGGAACGACGAGCCCCAGGGCCCCCATCTTTTTGGCAACACACCTTCGTTTTTGACGCTGGGTTAGGGTGCAGAGGCTGCAATGAGTGAGTGCAGTGCTACAAAACGGCAGCTTACGACTGCCGCAGTAGTTCCGAGTTCCGGCGGTGAGCTGCTGGGACGCGCGTGTGTTAACGCTGCGCTGCGCAGAGGTTGATATGGGTGTTTGCCGCTTTGCCGCACATTCGCCTGCTAGTGCATCTGATAGCTGCAGGTTGAGACGTGAGTTGTTGTGCTGAGGAGGGTGCCCCAGTGGGGTGACAGGAAAAAGGTTTATAAAGTGCCAAAGAAAATTTTATGCATCAGTCTCGCCCATCACCACTTGAGCACCATCGTAGCCGGCTTCGTAGAGCTAGTCCAATTACGCCTTCCGGGGGGTGCGTGGAGGTGATTAATTTTTGTGTTTAATTATCTCTCAGTGAAATGTATCTTAGGTTAAAATGGAGGTAAAATGAATAAGTTTTTTAGTTCATTAATCAGACGGAGTATGTCCGATTTCAGTGCAAAGTGTACGATCGGTTGACTAGACCTTAGATCACCCATTTCACTTAAAGAACCCCCCCCCCCCTAAAAACGTCTCTCAACGGAGCTATATGACTGATGCATGATGTTCCGTGACGCTGCGACGCGACGCATGACGAGTGTTTGTTGAGAACTTGTGGACTGCGCTGCCCGGGCCATTGCCATTTGTTGTGATGAGTCGGTTTCGGCTGCTCTCGTTGGCTTATCCGTTGAGTTAATTGGATTTTATTCTCGTCCTTTTTTAAATGGTGAAAAACTCTGGCGCGGGGCTGTAAGTTGCGTAGCTATCATGTGCTGTCTTTGACAAGCAAGGGCTAATGGAAATAATATCAGTGTCTCATGGTAGTTGCTTTCTCATTAGCAGTTTGTCACGCTTCAGTCGGCACGCGCGGAGGACGTTTCACAGCAAATCAGTAGCCTATTTGCTTTTGCTCAGCTTATATTAGTTTGCAGGCTTAACTGCTATGTTATGCTGATGGGGCGGCGCAGCGGTAAATTGTATTTCGTAAATCCCGACAAAGTGAACTGCCGTAGAAGACTTTTTTCGTTATATTTAGCTAACAAAGTTCGTTCGTAACGGTGGCGTTTGTATTTTCCAATAGAGGTTATTCGAGTAATTTTTTATCAGGAACGTGCACCTGACATTATTATTTCTGCGACTACATGAACTAAAATTCATCGAGACCCGCCCTCTATAGTATTTACGTATGAATAATTCAAAATATTTACCTAGGTGCCTTGGGATTGGAAAATACGTCGCAAAGCCTCCTTTCCATAAATCGTTCCATTTTGGTCCTTTAAATCGCCAATAACAATGAAAACTTTGCTGGGATTAAATTTCGTGATTTTTAATGGGCAGTTTTTTGGAAATGTTAAATATTTTTATTACGTATTTATGCGAATGCTCTCAATAGATAAATGTTTCATCTATACGTTTGTGAGAGAAATTGAGTGTGTATCATAGTTGTTAAAACGTATTTACTTTTACTCGATAAATAAACACCTTCCCGGACAAGTTCACCACCCATTTTTTTATTTCACTTCGAACGCAATATCTCCGTCCATGGGGGTGTTATAAGGCTGAAACTTTGTATATATAAAGTTGTAAGACCCCCTTACTCCCCAACAATGGGGGGAGGTGCGGCGACTCACTACAGGGTGGGTCGCACTATATACAACAATTTTTGTTCCATTTTGGTTGTCCCAAGCAAGTTCACCATCCACTTGATTAGCTACACTTTGAAGGCGATATCTCCAGCTGTGAGGGCGGTAGAAAGCTGAAATTTGGGGGATGTCTTGCCAACAACCCCCCTCACAATACACCAGTGGGGCGGCTGCCGATGACCCACTAAAGCATGGGTCACTGCATATAAATTTGATAATTTTTTTAAGAACAGCCCAAGTGTCAGAAACAAGTTCGCCACCCAACTGCATTACAAAAAAATGTTGTGAGAACATACCTGATATAAAATTGAATCAGATTTGAACCCTAGTTCTGCTCATAAAATTTTTTTCAGTAGGGCACCCACCCTGTCCCAAAAACAGCGGACTGAAAATTTCACTTTAAACCAATTTTTTGTATCACACTTAAAAGTTGGTTTACAAAGTTCACTAGGGGAGGGTCTAAGGTTCAAAGTTATGTAAACAACATAACCTCTAAAATGCTCCCATAAGGAAATTTATTTATGGTGAATGAAAAAGTTAAAAATTGGTTTTGGCTGAAATAGTGTTCCAACCCAATTCAGTTTTATATACGGTATGTTGTTGCAACATTTTTTCAACGCAGTTGGGTGATGAACTTGTTTTGTGACACTTGGGCTGTTTTCAGAAAATGGTCAGCTTTATATGCAGTGACCCATGCTTTAGTGGGTCGTTGGCAGCTGCCCCACTGGTGTATTGCGAGGGGGGTTGTTGGCAAGACATCCCCCAAATTTCAGCTTTATACCGCCATCACAGCTGGAGATATGGGGCTTCATAGTGTAGCCAATCAAGTGGGTGGTGAACTTGTTTGGGACACCAAAAACGCCAAAAAAATTGTTGCATTTATGGCGACCCACCCTGTAGTGAGTCGCCGCACCTCCCCCATTGTTTGGGAGTAGAGGGGTCTTACAACTTTATGTATACAAAGTTTCAGCTTTATAACACCCCCATGGACGGAGATATTGCATTCGACGTGAAATAAAAAAATGGGTGGTGAACTTGTCCAGGAAGGTGTTTACGTATACTAGAGTACAGAGTAAATACGTTTACGTTTCCTCCAAAAAAGTTCTGGTACTCGCTTTTACGTATACTTTTTGAAAGTACTTGAGTACAGAAAACGTATTTTAGATCGTCTTTTATATAGGTTTTAAAAGGCATAGAAGTGAAAAAAGGGAGAAAATGTGCTAAAACTATGGGAAACTAGTCAAAAATAGGTATAGAACCAAATATATAGTCAAAAATTGCGAAAAATAAGCAAAAAGTTATGAAAATGAATGATTTTGAGCAACATTTCTCGAAAATTTTGGTGACATTTTTCAAAAGTACTCACGTTTACGTTTTCTGCGGGGTAAAGTACGTTTACTCATGAATAAAAGTAAATAAATTTACTTTACGTTTTCTGTACTCAAGGGGTGAGTAAAAATAATTACTTTACGTTTACGTATACTTTGAAAAAAGTTCGGTATTTTTAACAACTCTGGTGTGTATACTCGCGTTTTTTACCATTTCGCAGAAGTTACAAGTAGTTTTTTAAGTTTAGATTTTTGGCATTTCATGCATATGTCAGCTATTTATGTTGAAAACAAACCGATGAGAGATGATAATTTACAAAATCGAAAACCATTATCGAATTTTCTATTTCCATCGTCGAATAGGCTAAAATTCCTTCCGCCGACGCGCCGCCAAGTGCGATATTCGGTGTCACTCATGACCGATTATCTTAGTGCATTTTGCCGCGCGGCCGACCTTCGCGCCACCTCATTGCTAGGAAACCACGGCGGCATTGTTTCAGCGGCGGCCGTCGGGCTACCTTTCTGCCGACTGCCCCGCCCATTGCGCCTGGGAAGTGCGATTATGTAGTGTCTCGCTCTGCGCTGGGTTCGGGTGCACCGGAGCAGCAAGTTGTTATTTACCAATTTGTCAGCCCTTTGCATCCTTGAGTAAAAGTGCATTAACAGCCTGTGAATTATGACCCCCTGCTTCGCACAGCATTCATGCACTAAATATACTTAAAAGTACTAAACGTACGCAAATACAGTGTGTCTATAAACTAAAATTCACTATGTCATCAAGCCGCGGGACCTGTCAGCATCCGTTCAGTCCGCCCGCGGCGCCATAAAAGCCTTTAGCATGCTTATGGCGCACGTGAAATCTAATCTAGCACAAGCGGAAATTATGCCCGCGCTGCACTAAAAGTCGCTGCCCGCTGCATATTTTTACTAGCGGTCGATTTTATTTTTGCTGCAGTACGTAAAATTTAGGCGAAATCTGTTCAGATGCTATTTTTGGCATATGGAACAATTTTGTGTGGGCCGTAAATGACTAAGCGACAGCTGATAACCGTTTTTTTGCACGCATTGCTATGTAAATTTAGTTGTGCCCTATGCGTGCCATCCCCGTTAAAGGTACAAGTACGTGATAGATACATATATTTTTTATGTGATAAAGTTCACAATTTATGCTGTTCTGTTAGATGTGGCCCGCAAAAGCTGTTCACAGTGTCAGCGGCATGAGGAAACTACACTGGTCGCTATAAATAAAATACTATACAGATGTTTGTTAGCACAATGAATTCACGCATTTGGCGATCCCAGTTCCTTCTCATTGTTCATTGTTTTGTATGCGCATTATTCCTTTAGGCGGGCGTGTGCGCCCACGCGGAGCTAACGCGCGCGCAAGTCGGCGCGACGGCGCACGGCGCCGCGCAGCGCACTGTATTTTATGCATGGCGGCGGGCATTCTCTTGTCGCTTCATCACATCACGTGCCCCCCCCCCCGCCGCCCGGCCGCCATGCGCAGAGAGAGCAACTTGTCAGACTCGCACTCGCGTACATCCATCCATATCGCCGCCGTATTATGCATCGCGCCGCCGCGCGGGAACACTTTCGGAAATCTTTAACCGGCTGCCGCGGCGGCAGCCGGAGGCTGGAATTTAGTCGACGTTGGCGCCAACGTCGAAATGAGTTCCTTCCGTTCGGTGTGGCCGCTCCGGCACGTTCTGCGCCCCAATACAGGTAATATTTCACGTTGGGCAACTACGGCGCGCAGACATTGCTCATAAAATATGAAGGGGGCCATTTTTACCTCGCCCCACGGCCCCCAGCGCGCGCCCGAGAATGGAATGGCCTGCTAACGTACTTTTGCATATGACGCAATGCAACATACAGCAGCGCAGTGCACGGCGGGCCGGTCCCCCCGACTAAAAGTGTAGTAGGTACGCGCAGCGCAATACTTTACTATAAAATACAATGCGCGTTCTGCTGCTTAGCTCGCAGATGAAGCTGAAACGTCGCCACCGTTCTCGAGCAGCGGCGACAAAATACAATGCTGTCATGTCGGCGTCTCTTTGAAGTCGCCCTGTCCAGGTGCTTGTCCAATGCGAGCAGTTTGATCACGTTGCAGTGCAGACCGGACATTGCGTTGCCCCGCCCGTGCGCATGAGCAACGTAGTTGACAATGCGCCAGCCCCCCTCGTAATCTATTTCCAATGAAGCAACCGCCTGGGTTACATAAGCTGCTTCGAGTCGCGCGACTGCACAAAAAAAACGTAGGTAAATGAAATTTGATGCCACCACCTTCTATTTACGTATTGGATTTGCATAGCCAGCTGCCTGAACTCTTTCCTTTAAATGTACCGGTGTGCAGAATATATTTCTGTACGGTGAAACTAGGCATTTAAATTGTTGTCATTGTGAGTCATTTACGTACTTTTTCACTCAAATACTATTTTCACTTTACTCAGATGAGTCCACCTGATAATTTAACCACCTGTCTCACCTTCACGCCGTCAGAGGCTGCCGTGTGCTGAAATCGTTTTTCCAGCTAACTATACATTTGCAATTATTGGCTGACCTATCCTTGTCACGATGTGGGCCAAGCTGTCGACCAGCATCCACAACTTTGGTGGTTTGTTTTTTAAACTATTCTTCGTTCACCTCAATTTTTTTCCGTCCAGCACACGTTTTTGGTGATTTTTCTTGTATTTATCTATGCTGGGTTATTTTTCACTGTAGCGGTACCGCGATTTTTACGTTCGAAATTACGGCTCATCGAAATTAATTTCAATTTGTATGTAAATATATCTGGCCGCGACGGAACTTACAAAATCAGAATATTTAGCCAGCGCGTAGCCCATCACCATAAACATTGGCTAAAAAAATTACACTGGCTCTGGCCATTTCCTGTCATTTGTTTTGTGAGATCTTTTCTCATCACGTTATCGCGAAATTTTACGTGAAAATGGACATAAATTTACTTTGCCTATACCTCTTATCCTAATCTACATTGCCGCCGCCATGCTCGATTTTCTTGTATATTTATTTCACTTTAAAACATGAACGCGATTGTTTCGCGTGCCTTCTTAAAACACAAGCCTTCTTTCTAGAAGCGCGTTTCTTCGTTATTTTAACAATTATCCGCTGTTTCCTTCTGGAACATCCTCCCAAGCAGCCGGGGCTCAATCGTTTCCTTGATTAGTAGCTTCTAGTGTCCGAGACATTCGCGTGCTTCCATTTTATTTGTTCGGTCACGGAATGGGTATAAAATCATTTTGGAGGCTGGCGCCCGGCCGGAAGGCCTAATGAATTCCTGGCCGCGTGGCGGCGCGGTGGAAACAAATCCCCCAAGGAAATCCCGCTGCCGTGCGGCGAATGCAAAATTAAAATCGCGCCAGTGGGGCCGAAGTTTGGAAGCCCGTAATCAGCATTCCGATCGTGCCGGTTCGTGAGCTGAATGCATGCAACGTCGGTTTCTGTCCGGTTTCGGGCTCGAGTTTCTCGTTTCACTTTGCGAATACGAATGACGGTAGCCCCCGTTCCGGGATTTTCCGCTCCCGTGATCAACGATGGGTAAGTTCTCCAAAAAAAACACTTTCTGTGTTTTGAGTTTTTCAAAAATGAATACCTGTGTTTTGAGTTTTTTTCTCGAAAAAAACTTGAGTAACTCTGTTTTTATTTCTGTGTTTTTTGTAAAAACTCAAGTTTTATGAGTTTTTTTCTAAAAAACTCGAGTTTTTTCCAAAAAATTCAAGTTTTCCCCAAAAAAATTTTGGTTTACAGCATTTCGATCTGGAAACAGTGGTTTTCTTATAAAATTTTGGTTTTACACATGTTTTAATCCCACATAAACTTTGTGTAAGTGTCAAAAAAGTCCATAAAAATGTCCACAATGAGGACATCAACATCACAACACCAGCAACAAAATGCCCAGAAACGACAATTTACGCAGTACTCCAAAATTCTTCAATGGATGTGCACTGTATGGAAGACTACGGAATTGATTTGAACTACAACTACCATTTACCTTGAAATACCCCCATGGGAGTTTATTATTTCATCAGAACGTTTTGTAAGGATCATAGAAAATAGTAGGCATTTAGGTACCCAAAACAGGTTATAAAGCGGGAATTAGAGCTCAGCGTCGATTCGACGTGAAATGATGACGTGAAATGATAAAAATTGAATTTTTCAATTCGCTCTAGTTGTGGCTGATAACACTCAGTATTGGACACGATTAAGGTATTGATTCATATATTATCCTTAGAAAATTGTAGACCCGTAGCATGATCCACACTCGTGTAATTAATTTCACGACGTCATTTCACGTTGTCATTTCATGTCGAATCGACGCTGAGCTCTAATTCCGGCTTAAATGCGTACAAACAGGATATATTTGAAATAAACATGTAGATAGCTACACAACCTAGTACAGTATGTGTAGCTGCGATGCAAATTAGCAGTAATAAATACATCATCTAAATTGGATACATGATGTACATCATCCCGGAGGGGGCTATTTTGAGGGGGGGGGGGCTTATTATTTCACCAGTCCATGTTGAGGGGGGTTAATTCAAGGGGGGTTAATTCGAGGTAATAAGGTATACTTGAATGTCGAAACTTAAATTGTCAACTCCACCATGAGATGTGCATGCCATCTTGTATTTCTTTTTTGTACCTTTATAAAATATAAAAACATTATGTACATATTTACATAAATACTATACATGCTTATCTTATCTTGGTTAGTTTAACTGAATTAATGTGCATTCAACCACTTCGCTGCAAAAACACACAAAAACTCAAAAAAACTTTTCTGTGTTTCTGTGTTTCTGTGTTTCTGTGTTCTCCAAAAAAAAACTCATTTGAGTTTTGAGTTTTTCAAAATTTATGAGTTTCCGTGTTTCTGTGTAAAACAAAAACACAGAAACTCAATGAGTTTCTGTGTTCAATTTCTGTGTTTTTTCCATCGTTGCCCGTGATCGCCGCGTCTGGGGCCTTGTTCTTTTTGCCAGCTGAACAGTTTAATAGTATACTCGGCGGACCACATGCTATGCATTTTCCCGAAGGTAACACTCCATCATGACGTCATCGTGATTAAAATAAAAATTGTTCCAGCAAAAAAAGGAAAAACGTCTCAGGAAAAAAACATTCACCATTTGATTTGTAGGCGACTCTTCATTTGTAGGCGACTCTTCATTTGTAGGCGACTCTTCATTTGTAGGCGACTCGGGCGCCTTTTTCATTTTAAAATATTTTTCTTTTTGTGAAAATAAACACATAAGTATCCTGGTCACGCGTTATAGGCCAAGACATAATTAATTTTGGTTGCATACTTTGTGGTCCACCAAGTATAATAAGTTTATAAGTGGAGCTGATGGTTTATAAGATGCAATACTCAGCGGACAGCACATTTCACATCCACACATACTTGTTATGTCTTACGCGATACTTATGCACACACTTTCATTAAATTATTTGAAACAAAAACAAAAAGGCTGAGTTGCGTACAAGCAACGCATGTTTCATGCCAGAAACCATTTTTCTTCTTTGAACAATCTTGATTTTATAAATGCTGATGTCATGATGGAGTGTTTCATTCAGAAAGATGTATAGTATGCAGTCCGCGGAATTAATAAGTTAAAAAGCCTAAGCGCACGAGCAAATTTAACCTACTGTTCTATGCTCATCTTATTTATAACTGAAATGTCCATGTAGGCAATAAGAGGTTTGCATCTCCAAACTTTGACATTGTGGTGAGTTCATAACAATAGCTAATTGTTTCCCTGGAGGTACATTTTGCCTAGTTAAATATTGGCTGTAAGCTTTGTGGATGATGCAGATCTTCGGGCTTGGATATGTTTTAAGACATCTTTTACATTAACACCGATGTAATTATTGATTGTTGCCAGATTTGTGCAATGCAATCTGTCATCCACCTGTAATTATCTTCATGTTACTATGATTGTAAACTGAAGCAGCCAACTTTCATTAAAATATGTCCATTTCAAAAATATTTTTTTATGAAACCTTTGTAAATTTATCTCATTTGCAAATTAATTAATTTGGTAAGTGGTAATCAGCATCAGAGTAAATGTTTACTCCATAGATAGCACAGTTTACATCCACACATACTTATGTCCCACACGCCGATGAGATACTTATGCATATACTTTTACAAAGGAATATTTAAAAAGAATAAGGCTGAGTTGCGTAGAAGCAACACATGTTTTATGTCTGAAACATCTTTTTTTGAATAATTTTATTTTAATTATGATGGGGTGTTTTATTCAGAATAATGTATGGCGCGCGGTCCGCGGAGTATATACTGAAGAAGTTTGGTAAAAATTTAAAAATGTCACCTGATTGTAAATACCGAACAGGTATTCCCGCTGTTATTTTTTGACTATTATTGACTGCACAGTTGACTATTATTTTTTTAAATTGTAGGAACTGTAGAGATTTCATGTTTATTCATGTTTTTTTTATAATTGTGTAAATGAAACCCAGGGCACATTCCGCAAGTTGTCCAGTGACCATAACAATAAAACGTAAATATGTATTCACATTGCATGTGGTGAGTCCAGTGACAAGTAAATACCTTATTACTTTTGTCACCTATGACTGTAACAGAGTTGTCACTTGACTCACCACGTCCTGTAACTTATCACTTTTTCAAGTTGACAGCACGAAATTTGCAACGTTCTTTTTTCTTGACAGTTACTTGACAAGCTACGGAATTGACGCCTGCGCGGAAGCATCAACTGTACCTACACAACGAGCTGCAGGCTGTACGGTAACTGTAGGTAGTGCGAGCTAGCGGTGATGGTAGTTGAAAATTTCATCATTTCACCAGCAATTTCCCTCGGATGCAGCACCTGATTGCATTTGGCATGCCTCCGCGCACCAACAACATGTTATCCAAGCATCCAAATGATGATCACGTACTGGCGTACATTTGTTATGCATTTACTTTGTCACAATGTAATCTGTGTGAACTGATTCAGGCACGTATTTCACGCAGAGTAGAAATGTACCTGTTATTTGTAAATCATTAGGTCATGTGCCAGTTTACTTTCGTCCGCTAATTTCGACGTAGCCACGGTTGCGTGGAACACTTCCAGGTGTTGCAAATTAACGACCGCGTGATAAAAATGGTCATACAATACATCTCCCACTTGGTAGTTGACTTCGCATAGTCTGAGTCAAGTAAACTTTGGTTGATTTATTTGGTACTCCCTGAACGCATCTTTTACCCTCTCCACACTTTTGTTTTATAACGCATGAACAAAAGCCGGGTGCGCGCATAAAATTAATATAGGTATGCTGACATAGGTTTATAGGTCAGTCTCTGCCTGTTGTTCTACGTCAGCGAGCTCATTTTCGTTGGCTTCATCGGCGGTATGCGCCTCAGCTAGTGGTGAAATGACGCCATAACACTGGCGCTGGCGCTGTCACTGGCACTGGCGCTGCCGTTTCACCACGCGTAGTACACTTTTCTGGCCAATTACTATGCGAGATTTCCAAAATCGGTCTTCAAAAAATAATTTTTGCGATGGCGCTGTCTCCACAGCTAGTTCATCGTGCGAGCTTTGACCAGGCGACTCGGCTTGCGTGACGACACGCATGTAAATTGGATGCCGACGCGTAGTCCTTGTTCAGCTGTAGTTCTTTCGAGGGACCCACGGCTTAGTCGTATAGTGTGTAATTTTTACATATGAATTGTGCTTTGGCTCTGGGATCAAACAAAGCTTTCTATTTGTTCATCCAATGTAATCTAGTCGCCGCCCTTTCGTGTCAAGCTTCACAACAAAACCTGTGCAAACTTAAAATTTGCACTGTACCTACCGTCCCATGGGATATCCGTTTTGTTAATGATAACCAATGTGATATTATGTATTTAACCACGTGCTGGACGGATATTTTTATCGTGTTTCTCTTCACTATGATTTGCATTCAGTATTATAATTAGGTATATTTTTTGCAGGTTTTCTGCTGCCACCATTGGACCTAAGCCGCTACAAACGACGCAGTCAAAAGGTGAGCTTGTTTTAATTTGAAAAGAAAGTCGTGGCGGGGCGTAGCGTATCTTTAAAAATGAAGGATGGCACCACGGAACTGATCCAAAGCTCCTCACAGTAGTGATGGAAAAGCGCCAGAAAAAATGGCGCCAGGCGCCATTCAAAAAATTGGCGCCGGGCGCCAAAGGGCGCCAGAGAAAATGGCGTCAAACAATGGCGCCAGGCGCCAAAGTGGCGCCAACTATGAAATTCGCTATTTCTGCCTGTATATCATCACGAAAGCATTTTTAGAAGATCAACGTGCTATACTGTTTTTCTAATGAGGACTCAAGCCACAAAACCCATCTTATCATGAATATTAAATACCATGTTTTCTGGAAATACGCCCAGGGGGTTTATTATTTTGACAGGAAGTTTTGAGGGGGTTAATTCGAGTGGTTATATTTATGAGTCGAGTCTATTATTTTGCCAGAACTTTTTCAAAATTAATTTAGGCATCTTTCCATTGTTTGTAACATATCATACGGTCAGATGCAGAAAAATTATACAATAACATAGATGCATAAGTGTCTATAGACATACTGTATTTGTTTGAAAAATTCCTCCCGCTTGAATAGTTCCCCCTCAAGGTCTGATGAAAAAATAATTCCCAATGGGAATATTTCAAACAAATATGGTATTTATAAGCAAATATGCATAGAAAATACGCTCCCAACCATTCCTTCCTAAGGCAACTACCGTGTTTCCTCAGATAAACCCCCCTCAAAGTACTCCCAGGTCTGAGCGATCTGGGGAAATAATAAACCCCCGAGAGTAATTCAAGAAACTACAGTGCATTGTGAGGGCTGGGAGGGCTGGTAGAATGGGTAATCAAAAATGATGTAAGGGCTGGGAAAAATGATTGACATTTTATTAATTGTGGTTCGTATTTTAAAATTTGCAGTTTATGTGGTATAAGACCATCAACATGAACCCAGCCTTGCAATGAGCAACAAAATTACAAAGGTGAATGTGTTGACCACCAACAAAATGATATCGTTCAGCAGATACGGAAGTTGAATATGGAAAAATATGCTCGTTCATCCCAGCATCTTGGCGCCATTTCCGGCGCCATCCAAAACAATGGCGCCAGGCGCCAAATTGGCGCCAGCGAAAATGGCGCCAAGCGCCAAGGGCGCCATGGCGCCATTCGAAAAAATGGCGCCAGGCGCCAGATGGCGCCACAGAAAAAGGGCGCCAAGCGCTAATGGCGCCATGGCGCTGGCGCCCTTTGGCGCCATTGAAGGGCGCCAGCGCCATGGCGCCATTCCATCACTACCTCACAGTACCAGTGGGTACACGCTTTTGGCATTTTTCAAGTCACGTCATAATTATTTGGCATAAAATTTGTTGGCGGCGAGCCATCACAGTTTCCCATGTTCTTTTTGAGTTTTCTACCGATAATGGTATGTTGCGGTAACGGTGTAACTCCATTGTTGCGGTCCAGTTCCCGGCAACGTCAGAATGTCAACATTTTGAAAGCGTAATTGCACATCACGAACACTGGCGCACATTGCCTGTCGCATGTGCATTCGTAGTTACGCACTACGCATTCCTTTCGAGCTTTAGGCGGTTAGCATTCGCTGTTTGTTAAGGGGCTAGATGCATTTTGGCACGCACAAATATCACTGACAGCCAAACTTGTCGTGCGGCGTAATTCGCTATTCATTGCTCTTCACGACTTGGTGCCGCCGTGGTAGCGGCGGCAAATTGTAGATACTGATCGGGCTTGATAACTGAAGTTTGAAAATTTGTCTCCCATGTTGGTGCAGAAAATGTGTGTAAACTCGGCAGACATTATGCGAGTCAATGGTCTAACGAATTTTTGTACAAGGTCATTCTAACCCAATTTCATTGTTATTGACACTCGTATTTCATGCGTAGGGATGACCATCAACAAATTTTTCAATTAGATAAGTGAACGTCACCGTCGAAATTTGAATTTAAGATCTACACTTTATATATATATATATACGATAATTTCTTATTATTACGAACATAGTGAGCATTTATGTTATTCAGAGCAATTTTTAGATTTTCAAAACGATCCAGATTTCGCTAGTGGTGTACAGTGTACAGGGTCGTTCTTCCCTTGTTCTATCGCACGCACACATACGTACTTTTTTGTTGGAATTTGTCCGGACTGTTACAATAAAATACCTTGTTAACTGCTTTCATATGACAATATGCGTGTCCAGTTTATCCTGTTCTCGCATAAAACGTCAGATTGAATAAGATTTACCATGAATCGATTGGAATGCATTCATTAAAATTCAAAATTAACTTAACAATTTTAACAAAATTAAAAATTGGTACGTAAGGGCCGAATCACTGATTCCTTTCATGTCTGCCGAGTTTATAATGTGTGTGAATGAATGCAGCGCGTTGTTGTTAAAGCGTATTTAACTTTTTGATAATTAAAAGGTATCGATCGGGTTCGGGTAAATAACCACATTGACCTTATATTATACCCGGTTTTATGCGCTATTTTTCGAAGTGAAATCTACTGACATCACGCAGTATAATATTTTAAGTTTTTCCGAGTGTTTTTGACATTTGCCGGGGTAAAATAAGACATTTACATTTTCAGTATTTTTCAGTGAGTGAACTCAAAACACTTTAGGTTTATACACGAAGTACATATTTACTTTTTGAAAAGTTACTTTTAACAACTGTGACGCAGCGTGTGTATGGCGATGCGACTGCAAGCTGACTTCCATGCATTGTGCTTTGGGTGCATTTGGAATGTGGCATTAAAGTTGGTGTTTTGTGTCTCACACATTACTCGTCATTACCGTTGCAAGAGCGGAACAGATATTTATGAACGATGTTTCGTTGAATGACTGTCACACTTTTTATCGTGCCAGATATTAACATGTAGGATGCACATCGGCTTTTTTATGCCTTCCTTTGGTAATGTGTTGTAATATCATAAATACAGTGAGTAAACAATATTTTGTCGGTTTGTTAAATTACGCGAATTTGTAACATCAGTTAAAATATCTAAGAGTGTACACAGGTAGCGTTCCATTTCCGTGGTGCCATATTTTTTTGTACCTATTAGCGCTGCTGAAGCCCCAACTGGTGCACCAGTCGCATACGCAGTTGGGATATCTCACTAAAGCTACTAAAGTTCAAGTGGCAGTTGGCTGCTACTTTTTTTGTGTACCAAACTGTGAGCCATTGTCGGTGTTCTGTGTACAATGTGCACTCAGATCACTGGAATTTAAATGAGGACAATTTACCGCTTAGCACCGCTGTCAACATTGCTTAAGTCTGTTCTAAAAAGCGAAGTTTGAGTTAGAATCCATTCTGGCAGGCCGACCTATTTTACTTCACAAGTCAGGTCTCTTATGTCAAAGATGCCGTTCAAATAGCACATAAAATCCTCTCTTAGACAAGCCTTTCTCAATCAAATGTCAGAAATTTTAGTTAGTGAGCAGCTAAAAACTTCAGTTTGAACATTTTCTGACACGGCTGAGTTGCATACTTGTAAATATTCTAGCATTCCAACATAGTCATTCGATCTCAAATGTCGGCACGTAGTCCCAAGAAATATTTCCACCATCGACACGCAGCGTTCGTCGCGCATGCGCGGCAGCAGCTCGCTCGGCATGCTGGCAAACCAGGCGTACGCGGTGCGCGCCCAGCCGCACGGGTCGTCGGCGCACGCGCTGCCGCAGCACGCGGTCACCGCCGTCGCCGGCAACAACGCGTCGCACTCGCAGCATGAGCTGGCCGCGCGGCAGAACGGCGTTGTGTATCGGACCCACGTGGACAATAGCGCCGCGGAGCATGGACACAAAGGCGTGGTCGAGCATCACTTCGTGCCGGTGTGTTTCTGGTGCTCTTGAGTTCTCGACAAACATGCGCAAATTTACCACATTGCCGGGCGCTGCGCAGACACGCCAGTGCGCATCCACCGACGACGTGCATGTGCACCGAACGTCGACCGCGGTCAGCGGCGACTTCGGTCACCATCTGGCGCAGTGCACGTCGGCCGAGCGCAATCGCCGCGACTCGTCCATCGAACCGATCGACGGAGACGCCAACGACGCGCCGCTCGAGCCCGCCACCGTGGTGTCGAACGGACTGTCGCGGCTGCCGCCCACCTGCAGCACGTACCAGTTGCGAGCCGGCCTGCCCACCATCACCGATGTGCACAATGCCAATGTGATATGCCCGGTCAAGAGGTCACTTTTTACGGGACTTACATTCACGCACCGGATCGGCAACAAACTGAACACGAGTCTTCTTTCAGATGCGGCACCGAGTCTCTGACGTACATCCAACAGCAGATCATACAGAATAACAAAGCACTGAACGGGCACCAGCGGCAGCACCGGTCGTCGCACAACGGCAACTACGACAACGTGGACGACTGGATCAACTGCAACAGCAGCGTGCCGCCGCCGGCGCCGGGCACGCACCAGCGCGCCCACGGCGCCGAGTTGGACGATGAGCACAGCGACGAGGTGATGCACGATGATGTGCACGCGCTGCCCACTGGTGGAATGACGCGCAGCTGGCACGCAGAGTTCAGGTATGCAAGCGGAAATGCAATGATTGACGACTTGATGCGTTAGGAAAATTGATTTTACGTAAAAATTCAAAAACCATTTTCCGTCATACGATTTTCATACGAATTTGAAAATAACATCTTTCAAATAGGAATTTTTTTGAGAAAAACTGAGGTTTAATCATTAATTTTGAATATAGGTAAACCTTGAAAACTTGAAAATAATCAATTTTCAGTGACTTTTTACGGTTCACATTTTATTTGTCGTTGTGCTGTAACCCCACATTTGTAGCCAAATCATTGGGCTGTGAATCTATGCAATCATTATCACGCAGTGCGCGAATAACGCCGCCGTGCGACGAGCCCCAACAGCCGTCGTCCAGCGGAACGACCAGCCAGCATCAAAGTCACTCGTCTGCCGGCGTCACCGGCTTGCACCAATGCGACAGCGTCGCTTCTCAACAGAAGCAATTAAAGAAGCACCAAAGCCGTCGCATGACCGAAAGCGTGTCGGCTGCCGCGGTGAAAACTTGGAACTTTGGCAGTAATTTGAAGAAAAGGATATCGCACAGAATTGGAAGGCGAGTTTATTTATTGGCGGCCTACACACTAGTTCACACACGTGTTAAAACTGGTCTGAGTCAACTCAGATTTCGGCTTAACGTGTCACAGAGTCATCTACAAATGCACATGCGGCAATATTAAAAAATAAATACATATTACAGTAAGAACGTTGGAAGATCCCTCTGCGACACGTGAAGCCGAAATCTGAGTTGACAGACATGCGTCAACTAGTGTTGCGATGCCATTGGTGCGCGTGCAGCAAACCAAAGTATGGCCACATTTTTACAGGTCAGCGACAGCCCAATTAGTGAGCACCACAGCCAACCAGGCATCGACTAGCTCAACGGCAAAGAAGCAGCACAGTCAGCACGATTTGAGCGTGCACGCGGTCGAGCGCAACACGCGCAACGACGACAGCCAGGATGAGTGCCTGGTCAACAATAACAACAATAATAATAATTTGAAACAGCTCGTGGCTGGGTGAGCAAGAGCCCTTTTACTCATTTGTTAAATAACTTTAAAAAAATTTATGGCGCTGTGCACACTAGGACACCACTGAAATTTGGGAAACTCATAAATTTCTTTACCAGAATGAGGAGACTGATAACTAGAATACTATTGACGACGATCAATATTCGTTCATTGTGAAAAACTCAAATGTGTTCAAAACAAATTTACGAATTTCCCAAATTCGATGGTGCTACTAGTGTGCCTGGCCACATTGCCGCGTAATAATCTGATCAAATCCCCCATTAAATCGCAGCGGAGCGATGCGGCCGCGGCCGCGCAGCGCCCACTACGTCCAATGCTACAGCACGTCGGTCAACCCGGGCAACAACCTGATCAACAACAACAACACGGCCATCTCATTAGCTCATCAGCACTCAACCGACGCGCAACACAATCACCTGACATCGGCAATAGAGCACAGCGCAAGTGGGCCGCAGATACCACCCACGTGCGCCATTGGGCACAGATCTCAGCTGCTGGCGCCAGCTGCCAGGGCGCTACTGTATGAGAAGATTGAGAAGTTGGGCGAGGGCTCCTACGCCACTGTGTACAAGTGCAGAGATCAGTGAGTTCTGAATGATTTTGCACAAAGGTGTTTGTTGCTTTGACTCAAAATTGAGATGACTTACGCTCATTGATATTAGACACTGGTGATGAAATTTGATTTTTTGGGATGCCCAAAGCAATATCAACAATCACCGTAGTTGAATGTGCATTCGCTGTCAACTGAGATGGAATTGGTCAATGCATAATGCGATTAACTTTACGATGTAATTAATCGGATGCTCGTAAAAAAGATCCCAGACCACTTCAAATGCTAGTCACTTCAAATGCTGCCAAAAAAGCTCACTTCAAATGCTGTAGTGCATCATTTCAAATGCTGTAAGGCGACAACTACCTACAGTTAGTGATAATGCCACCATTCAATCATCTCATGCTTGCTCACCTGCGGCACTAAAATGGACTTCATGAGCGTTAGAAATGTATAGAGTAGTGAAATGAGAAGTGAATAGAATTTTTCAAATTTTTAAGCATTTTCTTGTCACTTACCATTTGTTTTTCGTTTTTCTACTTCCAAATTCTTTTCTCATACCACTTCTAGCACAGTAGCATTTGAAATGATGCACTACAGCATTTGAAGTGAGCTTTTTGGCAGCATTTGAAGTGACTAGCATTTGAAATGATGCACCCCCCGTAAAAAATGTATCGGGGTGATTGAACTTGAAACTGTAAGTATCAAATTGCAGGCGCGACGGTCGCATCGTGGCACTGAAGGAGATCAAGTTGCAACCGGAGGAGGGTCTCCCTTTCACGGCAATTAGAGAAGGTGGGAAGATGCACTTGATCTGTTGTCCACATGTCAACTCAATACCATCAAATGAATCCATCATGTATAAAACACGTATACTCGGCGGACATCACACATAGTATGGAAACCTACCATAACCCATCTGAAAAATGAACCAAAATTATGCTGTTTTTTTTCTTCATAATAGGTAATATTTTGTTATTGTTTTACTATGGAATAATTAATTACGAAATTTATAAAATTTATGCTCATACTTTGCGGTTCGCCGAGTATACCTATTTCACCTACTGTAATTAACGCCATTCGCAGCTTCACTGCTCAAAGGGCTGAAACACAGCAACATCGTATTGCTGCACGACATCATACACGAGCGGCACGCGTTGATATTCATATTTGAGTATATGAAGAGTGATTTGAGCAGATACTTGGAGTCCAGACCGGAAGGTATCAGACCGCACAACGCAAAGGTACTTCAATTGTCTGTACATCTAATACGGTGTAGGTGTGTGCTTTTGACTTAAGACAAAAATAAAGACAGTGAAATTTCGCCCGCAGCTGTTCACATTCCAACTGTTGCGTGGGCTGGCATACTGTCACGAGCGGAAGATTCTACACCGCGATCTGAAACCGCAGAACTTGCTCATCAACGACACCTCCGGCGAGCTGAAGCTGGCCGATTTTGGTTTGTCGAAATTGACAATTCAAAAATAAATGTCCAGCAATTGAATTATCATTTAAAAAACAGCAATAAAAGCAAGTTGCAATCAGGTCTGGCGCGCGCCAAGTCGGTGCCGTCGCGGACTTACTCGCACGAGGTGGTCACGCTGTGGTACCGGCCGCCCGACGTGCTCCTCGGCTCGCGGTCGTACAGCACGTCGCTGGACATGTGGGGCGTGGGCTGCATCCTGGCCGAGATGCTCACCGGCAGGGCGCTCTTCCCCGGCGCCAACGACGTCGCCGACCAGTTGGACAGTATATTCGCGGTGCTGGGCAGGTGAGGCGGGTGTGAACAGTTGCAGAGGTGCAGCATCTACGACTTAGTTTTAGCGTGGAACGAACACCAACGTTTGCGACCGCAAATACCTACATATAAAAAGAAGTAGGTACATTGAAAATACATACAAAATACGTGAAGAACTTTTAAATAGTCAAAGTGTATAGGTAATTTATAAGTAAATACTGCGTATGTATTGCTAATTTATTTTTAGCGTTTTTTTGGTGGAGAACGTGTTTATGTAAAAAGTATGTGTCAAGACTTGCACAGCATGGATAAAACCGATTAGGTAAAATGTAGATAATGCCCTATTCCAATATAAACTGTTGATGGCAGACAAACCCAAATCCCGAAACAACAATTATCAGCGACCGCGCAGACCCTCGGAACCACAATGGAGTCGCATAGCGCCGAGCAAGCCGCACCACCAGCGGGCCAGCTTCTCGCCGTACACCCGCCTCTCGTGGGCCGAAGTGGGCGTGCCGCAGCTGCACGGCGGCCAGTGCTGCAACGCGCTGCTCGACAGCCTGCTGCAGCTGGACGCGAACGACAGGTGCTCGGCCAAGCGGGCCATGCGCGACCAGTGCTTCCAGGACGTGGTGCCGCCCTCCGTGCATAGGCTGCCGCCGGGTGGGTCGGCAGTTTTGGGAGGGATGTGGACTGGGGACAGTGCCAGACAATGTAAAATGTCATGTAAAAAATCATGTTAAATGTCATGTGTCATGTGAATACCCTGTAAAATGTCATGTGTCATGTAAAAGACCCAGCAATGTGTCAAATGTTATGTAAAAACCATGCAAAGTATCCAAGTCTCATTCTATAATATCCAAATCTTATTCTTGTAACCGAATCTAACATTGAAACATAATATTTGGATTCTATACAATAATATTTGTATACTTTGGATGACATTTGGCACTTGACAGAGTCTTTTACATGACATTTAAAAGGGTCCGGGACTGGCACCAGGTTGTGCATAACTGGAGCGGAACACTAGCACAACCGCACTAATTGCCAAAAATGGATGGTAGCCACTGATGCCGACGCTTCACACGTCAATCTCACTCAGGTTCATCAATATTCATCCTGCCCGAGGTGCGCTTGGAGCCAGAGTACAGCGAGCTGCAGACCGACTGCTAACATGAAGCAGTGGCGGGTGCGAACAGCTGCAGCGAGCCGGTGCCTTGCCATGGGAATGAGTTGTTCGTGGTCACGAAATGCCACAGCTCATTTACAGCTGTTTGCGTGTACAGGGCGTCAGAGTTACATTTTTGGAGCAGAGATCCCGCCGCGCGGCCAAATGCCACACTTTTGAACAACCCATATTTTTAATCACGAAATTTCATAACAGCCATATCATTTCATAAGCGGACAATTTGCATTCAATTTTTGAGCAACGATACTGTATTGGCTCACACGTGTATTTTTTACCCACCGATCTAATATTTATGTCGTATGGCATTTAATTGAGATTACATATTTTCCTCAGCATAAGGATGTGTATATTTGATGTATGTAAATATTATTGATAACAATCTGCTGGTCGTAAATTGCCATAATTCAATACATTACCGGTGATATTTTGCTGTTGTTTTCTTAACATTTTAATTGTAAATATCTAATTTTCTAGCATATATTGTGCCTACGCACACTAGCTGTGAACAGAAATGTCCAAAACTGATAGATTTTGAACACATTTAATTCACCATAATGTGCCTTTTTACACACACTGATTTTCTACCGAAACTTGAAAAACTCATAAATCAGCTTTGACGCATCTGAATTTACAGGAATTAGTGATTTTTAATCTTTGTCAAAAGTAGCTGACAGACACCTCCCTCATTCTGGTACACTCGAATGCGGTCAATGCTGATTCAAGAACTTTCCAAATTTTGAAATTTAGGTCGAAAACTAGTGTGTGCAGGGCCAATGATATATTTATTTTTGATCTCTGCCACAGCAGTAGTGTGTTCAAACTAGATTTATCATTTTTCGAAATTGCGATCGTCAGCTGATGTGCGTAGGTCTATTCCGTCTTTTATTTCTTGTTCCAAAAAAAAAATCACGGCAACAAGTCGAGCAAAGAAATTCAATTTAAAGCCCATATCAGGTAAAATAAAGGAAAATTCGGATATTTATGCCAGAAATGGATCGCATCAGCCATGCGGACCCGGACATTCCCTCGAAATTTCAATAGGTCAACCCACAATAAATAGACAAAAGATCCGAGAAACAAGTAACGAGAATAGAAAAAAAGTGCAAAGTGAATTATCAACAATGTCTTTTTCCACTCAAGCTAGAATATGGAAGATTATTAATCTTCGATGTTCGAGCCGGCCCTAGAACGGATAATAAAGATAAATAATACAACGACCACAAATAAAAAAAAAGAAACTCGTCGACATTACGCCAATTATCACTGTAGTAGCTGATCGAACTTAAATACTACAAAAGTTCAATCAACTACTACACTTTAAAGTTAGATAGGCACGAACACGGTTTTGGAGATGAAGGGAGCAGACAGGAGTTTGAAGAAAACTACCAGGTACATATTTAGTATACCATGCGGAATTTGAAAAGCACGACACGTCTTTTTCGTGAAACCCGATTCGTTGTCTTGTTAAATTGAAAGAGCTACGCGATTCAATGTAGTTTTGAATCGGGCTACCCAAAAACACGTGTCGGGCAAATTGAATTTCGTACCGGCTCACATCACATGTCGGAATGGTAAACATAGTAGCACCAAACGGCTAAAAAACCTATCACTCCCTATGTATGACCACCACAAAGCCGAGCGCGATCAGCACGGCGTACTTCAACTTCGGGTAGTCGTTCATCAGGATGGTCACCATGCCCACGTAGGGCACGAAGCCCTTGGCCCGCCCCACCATGTCGTCGCGCGTCAGCCAGAACTGACCGGGGGCGTACAGACCTCGGTCGTCCACCTGCGTCTCCCAGTGTTTAGTTCACACGTTGTGGATACACACACTATCAAGTTTTCAACCGAAATTTCAAAAACTCGTAAAGCAGCTTTGGATGCATCACAGTTTACCAGAGTTGTGTAAAGTACCGAACTTTTTTCAATGTATACGTAAACGAAAAGTATTTATCTTTTACTCACCCCCTGAGTACAGAAAACGTAAAATAAATTTGTTTTACTTTTACCCATGAGCAAATGTGAGTACACGTACTTTTTCCCTTGAAAAACGTAAAATAGAGTATTTTTGAAAATTTTGCCCCAATTTTAAATATTAAAAACACTAATTTTCAAAAAAATTTTGCCCATTTTCAACTTCAAATTCACCTATTGTTAGCTTTTTATGGCTATAAGAAATAATTACTTATATATAAATTTTTGGCCAGTTTTTCCATTTGTAGCCGTTCTCACCCTTTTCTCAGTTCCATGCCTTCAAAAAACCTATCTAATGGCCTATCAGATATACATTTTCTGTACTCGAGTACTTTCAAAAAGTATACGTAAACGGGAGTACAGGAACTTTTTTCGGAGGAAACGTAAACGTATTTACTCTGTCGTACTCGAGTATACGTATTTATCGAGTAAAAGTAATAACGTTTTAACAACCATGCGGTTTACCTCAATGTGCCATTTTCACCTCAACTTCATGTGGCACCTCAACTCTAATGCGTTCAACGCGAATTTATAAGTTTCAGATTTTTTTATAGTAAACCAGCGTGTTCAGGGCCATTCATTTCACTCGATATTTATACAGTCGTAGGACACCATCAAATCTTCACCTGATTATTGTCGCCTTTAGTTAGAAATTTGGCGTCGCCACTCTCGTTCCGATGCACTTTTATAACTCTGTGCACAATGGGGATGTCGCGGTCCTTGATCTTGAACACGGTGATGTCGCCCGCCCTAACTGGATCCTGGAAAACAAATGGCGGACGGATTAAGTGAGTGACAAGTAACGATGCTAAATACTATAGAAAAAAATTTAATTAAAAAAAACCGTGTTTAAATTTTAAAATTTTTTCCGAACATGACTTTTCGAATTTATTTCCAAAAACAGTTTTGAATTTTCATTTTTTTGAAATACTTTTTGAATTTTCGATCTTTTTTATCTCCACTAAATAAATACATTTTCCAATTTTTCAGCTGAATTTTGAATGAATCCTTATGTCTTGCAGCTCTCCAAACTTTTATCGCAGCCACGTTTGCACATTTATCTTGTGCCGCTAAGAAAAAATTCATGTGAAATTGAATATCTGAATTGTTTTTGTTGTTGTATGCCGCTTGTTGAAATAAGCAACTTCGAGCAAAAATGCCGAAAAAATAGAAAATTCGAAAAAGTTTCCGAAATTTTCGAATTTTTGTTTGCCATCGTTAGTGATAAGCCACAAAAAAACACCCAAAATGAGAGAGACCTCTTTGTTCGTGAGGAAGAGCAGGTCGCCCCTGTAGAAGGCGGGTTCCATGGAGCCGGACAGCACGACCACGATGGGGCTCTCGCTGCCCGTCACCACCATGAGCCCCTTCCAGATCATCAGCGCGCTGCTCACGATCATGGCGAAGTTGAGCGCCTGGTAAAGGGTGTTTATTTGCCATTTTGTTGATGTGACTTTGGTAGTCACGGCACAGAGACTAGAAAAATTCAGTATAGTTTTCCACCCGAAGAGGTTAGAGGTCTTCACAGGGTAATCACCCCAAATAACCCAGTTATCTATCACGTATGCACAATATTTAGCTCCTATCCCCTGAACCCCCACACCCCAGATCGGCCAGCTATCTGGAGAGATTTTTGAGAAGTTTTGTAGGCTTCTGCTCAAAATCGTTACTTTTCATACCTTTTACCTATTTTCAACTTCAAAGTCATTAGTCCATCTGATTTTTGCCCATTTTCAGCTATTTTTGGCTATATACGTACTGGCAGATCTTTTTTACACGATTTTCACACATTTCTAACTTTTTCCGCTCCTCACTCACTCACATTTTACTTATCATTTTCTGCCTTCCGCACCTTGAAAAGGCTTACATAGTGAACCCTCCCACATATGAAAAACATTATCCCGAGCACGACAGAAGGGAAGGAAACCAACGGTGAATGCCTTAATGCAACCGACCTGATATAAAAGCTGACGTTTATTCATCCGTCTCAGCTCATCGAAAGCTGAGATTTGGAAAAGTTGGTCCAACATGGTGCCAATCGCCGCTGTGTTCAGATCATGAAGGAATTTGGATCATAGTTTAAAACGTTTACAAGCATAATATATTTATAATGGTAAGGTGTCATTTCGAGCACCATTGAAATGTTGACAAGTGATTGTCAAAAAAATCGCACAGACAAGCTTCTTTATATTTACATACATTTGAGTGAAAAGACATATTTAGCAAAACGGAATAGAAACAACGGCAAATACACGAAATTGTCTAGATACCCGCACAGAGCTGAGTTCAACAGGACAAGTGAGATGGGTAACTGTCAAAAATACCACATACAAGACAGGAGATATCCTCAATACTCTTTTAGCAATACAGTACTCAACCGGAATTAACTAAGCCCAAATAATCGTCCATTAATGTGCCAATTGCGAAAATGTCAGACGCGTCTACCCTGGTTCCAATCACTTTTAATCGGATTTCGTCGCTGCTTTTGATGATTACTGACTCGTCCTTCACCTGAAATTAAAGGAGGAGTTTTGCATTTTGCAAAAAAATTGCTATCAAACCATCGGTTCAATTTTTTAAAAACTCAAACCATCTGCACCCTTTCTTCACCTACACCCTGACAAAGCTACAACTTGAAGCCTAGTGCCCCCCCCAATCCTCAAGACAGTGTGAACATCCGAGCTTCCATCTAGACGTTTACATTTAATGGATCGTTTTATTCAAAGCAATATTTACAATTAACACAGTGCCCATTATTAGACCATAACCGATTCAAAACCCCAGCAAAGGGCAAAAGCTAACTTTATAACACGGCGCGGGTCCACTGGGGTCGAACTCCATGTCGGGCGGGATGCAGTGCTTGGAGATGAAACAGGACAGGGGGCCCACCTCGCAGAAGATGCCCACCTTGTTCACCTGGGTCACTATGGCGTCTAACACTTCGCCCTTGAATGGGCGGAACACAATCGCTTTGTATTTCACTGGGTACACGACGAAACCGCGGCCTGAAACGTTGATAAATACACATATATCAATGACAAATACAGCTTAATTTCAGAAACAAAGAAATCGCACTAAGACAGCACTAATGCGCAACTGTGATAAGACTGTAATCTGACAATAAAATAACACAAAAGCAGACAAGTGACTAACCAGGCTGTATCAACCCGGCGCCAATATTATCAATTGTAGTGACCGCAATAACAAAGCCATGTTTGCCCGTGCAGCTGCCCTCCACCTCCGAAAATAGTTTCTGCTTTACAGTTTCCAAAAGCTGCGGGCCAAAGTATTTCGGATGCAGCAATATCTCGTGCTCAAGTGTTATGTGATAGAACATCGCGCATTGCAATACTCCGCGGCCGCCTGTCACTTTTTGATTTTTGTTGGACTTTTTCCAAAAATACGTGGATTGGATTTATACCGTAATAATGAAACGTCATTAAATAATGCCGCTTAACTGTATGAAAATTTTCATCAATAGTTTGAAATATCAACCCCGCGTACATAGCGTTTTTTTTCGGACGCATATCAGCCATTGGGATGTTTGTGGAGTTTCCATTCTTACATTTAAATTTCTATATATTTTAGGAGAAAAGTTTTTCGAAACTTAGATCAATACGATACTGACCACTGATCGGGGCACGTATCGCAAACTTGGCCTATGTCCAAGTTACCAAAGCGATTTGACCCACGTTTAATTCAAACGATTTTTGCCCAATTTTGGCGTAAAATCGCTAAGATCATTTTTATTGTGCCAATTTTGACCTTCACAATCGCTATTTTGGTTTAGATATTTAGTTAAAAAGTTTTTTGGCGTATTTTATTTATAATGAAAGCGATGTCAACACTTTTGGCTAGCTGCCATGGTTTCATAAGGGATACCTCTGCTGACCCATATGGTGAGCGCTTCCTCGTGCCCAGAACTTCCTCGGTAAAGTTTATTCTTCACCCTGTCCAGAATTTTTGTATCATTCAGAATTATTCCGAACTTCTCACTGCCTGCTTTTTCACCCATTACGATTGTAATGAAATTCTGCCAACTTTCACAGGAAAATAAAAAAAAAATTTTGTCGCCTAAGTGCTGTACAGTTGGCAGCCAATTCGCCGTTTCTATAGTCCTCAGTGTGTGATCTGAGCAGATCTGGCGTGGCGGAATTTCATCTCCCGCCTGCTGAACACCTCGTCGCATGGAGACGATGACACGTCCAGTCTGGTTGTGCACAGTGAGTACGCTAACGACGTTTTCACGGCCGAATTGAACAACAATCGCAACGGCCATTTGCCACCGGTGTCCGCGCGCAGGTGGGTGTTTGTTTGTGTTTACGATGTTCGAAGTTAATGAGTGTTACCTTTTTTTAAATCGTTCGTTAATAAGCGGCTGAAATTTTCAGTGCTTGCCGTATATACTCGATTAACTCCCACCCCCATTAGCTGAGTGAGGAGAAACAACACCCCCTGGAATGACCTCCCTTATTTGATGGGTAGAAAACATTTCACATGTACAAAACGTTTTAGGTATGTATTATGTGAAAATATATATTATCTTGCAGCTCAATTTGACTAACATTGATTAATTGCTTGAAACATTGATTTGTATTCCTCTAAATGATTTATGTAGCTAATTCAACCCAATGTGTGGAGTAAATTAATGATGCATTTTACTGAAAGTTCTGACGAAAATAACTCCTCCCCTTGAATAACTCCCCAGTCAAAAAGAGTCTGATGAAAAATGATGCCACTGGTGACTTATTCTAGGATAAGACGGTTTTCACCTGGTAATTAGCAATTTTTGCAGATTTTTCTATTGCAATATCTCATGCAAGTGAACCTGCAACGGTAACCATGTAAAAATAATAATAATCCGTGACAGTTTAGTGTACTATTTATATAAATATCCAGCCAATGTAAACTGCCGCAAGTTTCAGAGGTATGAAACATTAAATGTCTTAACTTTCTCGCCCCCATTTCTCAGTGGATCATCTGGCATGGCGCTTTTCTACCCTGGCGAATCTTCCAGCGACTCTGACGAGACCCGTTTTCTGTGCGGCACGCAGCGCCATCGAAGATATGGTACTTATGGCGGCTGCGCTGTGAATTATGGCGGTGCTGCTAGTTCGAGCGCTGGTGGTTTTACACCTGGTGCGAGGAAATTCGACTTTATTATCAAACATGAAGTGCAGGTATGTTGGTTAATATACCGTATATCCTCGAATAAGTCCCCAGGGGAGTTATTTTTCGTCAGAAACCTTTCAATGGGGCGTTTATCGAGGGAAATTATTTGAAGGGAGGAGTTTTTTACGTCGGATAATACGGTAAAATGCATGATCAATATATTGCGCGAATGGGGTTAAATAGGTTGCATATGCCTGCAACTCAGAATACAAATTCTATTTTTTATGCCGTGAAATCAATGCTAGTGAACATCAGCTGCAAAGAATACATGTTTTTATAGAACACATACATTTTTATACATGGGCGTCTTTTCCACCCATCAATGAATGGGGAGTTTTTCGAGGGGGTGATTTTTTCCTCAAGTCAGCTCGATGGGGGAGAATTCGAATTGCGGTATAATCGAGGATATACGGTGCTGGATTTAGCTCAGTACCGTACTGCGTTTTAAACTGCTAGTTTTTTGCAGCCATCTGACACGCTTCGGTCGATTGCACTGCGTTACGATTCTTGCGCCACGGAAATAAAGCGTATCAATCGTTTGTGGGCAAACGAGGCGCTTTATCTCAAGGATGTAATTTTGATTCCGGTAAACAAAAGCAGCGGTGATGGGCCGGGAACTAGCACTAAATTTTCGGAGGATGAGTTGATTCCGATTGCGTTTGCCCAAAGCCAATTGAAAAAGCTTAGTAGAAAGTCGGAATCGAAAATGGTGAGCTAATATGCTTGTTTCTTTTCTCTCCCCCATATCCTGTAAATCAAGGGTAGGAATGGGGTGGGTTACCCCCCCCCCCAAATCCGCCAGCTATCTATCTATCCCGGAGGCCCGCTCAGCTATCTATTAATCCCGGAGGCAAAGTTTTGAGCTACTATCCCCTAACCCCGCCCCCCCCCCAAATCGGCCAGCTATCTATCGATCTGGAGCGATTTTTTGCCCCAATTTTCACTCAAAATCGCTAATTTTCGTACCTTTTTATAGTTTTTCACCTTCTTTCCCCCCCCCAAACCCCCCCAGAAATTTTTTCAGCTATCTATTCCTCCGGAGGAGCGATTTGCTATCTATCCAACCTCCCGGAGGGTCGACATCTAGAAAACCCCTGCTGTAAATCAATGCAACATTCGCAGCCGCGCAGTAACACTTCGCCACTGGCATCACTATCTGATTATCAGCCGTCCAGCGAGCAATCTCCTCTCGCTGCCGCCGATCTATCAGCTTTATCAAGCGACGGCCAGACAGCCGCAACGGCAGTCGGTCTGAATGCGTCTGATTACGATCAAACCAAATCTCCGCCAATGCAAAGAGCGGATGTGTCCGAAAAATTGTCCGATTTGTTTTCACGCATCGACATGAGCATCAAGGCGACCGCTACGCAAGTTAAGAGGCTGGAGGAACAATCTGCGTTGGTTAATTTTACGTGCACGTGTGCATTAAACTGAATGTAAAATTCAGTAGTGAAATAGTGACCTTTCTGGGGCCAGTTCTGCACCCTGTGAAATGGAAAATAAAAATATGCCTGGTAAAAAAAAAATCCGGGTATTATCGTTACAAAAAATTTCTGACACTTTACGTAGAGGGTGCAGCTAGGGTTGGAAAAAAACGTTTTTTTCAACTCCATCTTTATTAAAAAAAAAAGTTTTTAAAAAAAAACAACGGTTTTTTTAAAGCTCCCAGATTTGGCTATGGGTCAACACATAAGTATATCAGACAAGTGACAATACTCTGTGGTGTTATATATGACCATATAATGGCTGTGGAGCCATGGGATAGCATTATAAGTGGTGATTTGTGTCAAAAATGTCCATTTTTTGTCGACATGTTCGTTCATGACTTCAAGTGAAGTTTCGCACGGAATAGTGGTCAAACAAGGTTATAAAAGGAGGTAGTTAATTTGGGAGTGATGTTACACACTGTGGAGGTACATGGAAGCATATTACCTGAATATTATATACTACAGCAACATATGACGGCTTATTTACCCATGGTAGCACATAGAAATGGTTGCTTCGATACTAAAAATGCCACAAAACCAATGAAAACAACCACCAATGTCAATTTGTGTGAAATTGCGCGCTTGCGCGCAAAAATTTTGCTAAATACCTAGTGCTTAGTACTAACAATTTTGGCCGATGTTAAAAAAAAACGTTTCGGACCTCTTGTTTAAAAAAAACGTTTAAAAAAACATCGGCCAACCCTAGCTGCGGCACTAGCCCCACGGCCCACGTTGACTCGTTCGGTAGCCTCCCCCTCTGAACTTATTTGATTTCAAAGTGCCAAATCACGCACTCTATCTCTTCAAACTGTATCTCTGCACTTGTCAGAACTTTGTGGTGCCGGCCCGGTTTGTACCTTACCTTACGTCTAGCCACATGCCTATGAATGATGATTGTCACCCCTTCTCAGATTGGACAAACTGCCGTCGCCAACCAGCGACGCAGTGTCGCCCGTGTCTGATCGTAGCAAGAAGTCGCATCGAAAAGCAAAAGCCACGGTAGCGAAGGAAAACAATGATATTTTCGGCAGTACAGCAGAAGCTACGACCAGCTTTATCAATCCGAGACTGTCGCATTCGAGTGGGCCAAATGCCGGTAGATTTGCCGTCAATGCAGCATATCAGGGTGATGATTTGATCCAGTGAGTTTATCATGTATTTGGAAAATGGGAAAATAAATGCAAACATTTTTACGCCAAATGTTTATCAATTTCCTGAATATTTCAATCTTTCGCAACGGGCAAACAGCAAAATCGCATTTGAAGTTTTTTAGTTAACAAGTAGATTTTGAACCACGGAGTTCCTAAAAGACACTGTATGCCCTCCGGATGGAATAGATATTAGAAAATAATTACGGTGTTTTTCCGCGTAGGGGGCTTGAGCGGCACTAACGACGGACATACTTTTTAACTTAAAGCCTATATACTTTTCAGGATGCAGTAGGCAGTGGAAAATGGATTTGTAGCCTACGTTGCAGAAGAAAAAAATGAAGCGATTTGGAGTTAAATCCTTTACTTTTGGATGCTTTTCATCTTCACACATAAATAATAATACAATCATAACCCAGCCAGCATAGTTTTGTAAGGGTATGAGCTCCGCCTTATGCCGTAAATACCACGAATCTCAACATTGACGCGTGTTAAGGGTATAATGGCGAATTGAACCGAGTCTGAATTGAATATAGTCTGAACCGAGGGGCGTATCCAGAGGCGGGGTCGGCTCGTAGTAGTTTGCTGACAGACTTGATAGTCATGATCACGATCACGATTTCTTCAATTGGTATATTAGCAATAACCGCCGGTGGGCTGCAAAATTTTCACATCACCACCATATGAAAGGCTATTCTTTTAATAAAACCGCTTCTCGAAAAAATGTCTACTATATCCACCACAAAAAGAAGTTCTTGGATACGTCCCCTTCCGTCTCTGCATTTAACAATTGATTTTTCGCTGTTGCCGCTACGCTTGCAACTGCGCTTTAAAGCACTTTATTTGTAAACACTGAGATGCTAACATTTTGAAATAGGAGTTCCTTCATCCCTGGAGATTTTGAAAAAGCGATATAGGACAGGCTATTTCTAGTCTTTCACGTGTGCTACAGATGTCTAATGTGTGATGATTTTTTGCACTTGTGAGATGTTCTATTATTTCTACCTACCTATCCGCGTAAAAATTGTGATCTTCAAAAACTGATTCGTGTGCAAGTTGTGTTGTGTAACTAATTCTGACCGTTTTTCAACGCCTAGTTCCTTGCGAAATATTCAGCTGTGCGCTAATTTTACACAGTTTCTATTTCTGTTTGTGTTAACTAAATTTGTGATCCACGTGCCAGTGTCTTTTATTACCATTTCGAACTGTCCGAATTTCCGATATTTTATGATGTCGATGAAAAAAATGTCATTACTGGTGATTCACCCGTTTTTACTCTTTGCGAGCTCCCCATGTAGCTGCTTGAACCGATTCAAGCTTACCATTAGTACCTATGCTTTGGGCGATTGCATTCATTGGGTTCACACACACACTAGTTGACATCGCAAATTCGTCAACTAAATAACACAAGATTGTTGAAAAAGCATCGCACTTACAGAAACGGTGTCACGCTACAGAATTAACTATCAAATTGGAAAGTTGACATCACGGAATAAACCAAAATTTAGTTGACACTAATTTCTATGTCAACTGGTTTGCGTGTGTGAGTGGGCCAATGTACATTCATTTTGCAGACCCCATTACTCGCTGTCATGGCATAGTGAATTTAGTACCCCTATTATTTGTGCTGAAAGGTGTCCAACATGTCGTGGCTGAACAACCTCGGCTCGACGGTGCGCTCGCTCCAGACGCAGATCACCGACATCACCGCCGAGGTGCTCCAGGATGCCACCGAGGAGATCGATGATCCCGTGGCACAGGCGCAGGTTTGGCCGATGGTTTTTTCGTTTTGTTGCTTTTTTGTGATGTTTTTTTTAATTTGGGTGATTTTGCGTGTGGAGGTTGACTCCGACTCTTTTATATCGTGTTCTAGGATTATTAAAAGGAGGTTTTAAAGTGTATGCATAATTGAATAATGTCCCAATCCTCTTTTTCTGAGTTTCTTTTTCCGAGGTTCCTGACCCTATAAAACAGTGCTTTGTGAAAGCCGTAATTTATCTTCCAAATAGATTACCGTATGTCCTTGAATAAGACCCCAGGGGAGTTATTATTTCGTCAGAAGTTTTGGAGGGGGGAGTTATTTTTTCCTCGAATCTTTCACGTTATCCATTGTATGAATGCATTGCATCAACTCATGTAATCCAGGTATTTAACCATTTCACAGCGACCAAAAGAAGGTATTTATGCAAAAAATTCCTGTTCATATGCATCTAAATCATTCAAATACACATTGTGCATAGTGCATACACATAACAAATACCCAGAGGTGGGAGTTATTTTTTCCTCACCTGGCCAACAGGGGTGGAGTTATTCAAAGATATACGGTAATCTGAATGGAGAAGCAATTTTCCATGCGCGCACAATATTTTTGTTCGTGTCTCTCTTGGTGTTGGTTGTTTTCCACTAACCCTAGTTTCTTGCACACTTTTCTGTTCTTTTTCACACTTGCTTGCGGTTTTATCATTGCAGTGTGTTTGGTCGGCGCTGGATCAAAGGGCCGGCGATCAGAGCTGCCCAAATGGAAATTTCGATTGGGACGTTCACTATGACGTCATAGTTGATTTGTATTTAGATTTTCTCGTATTTTGGCTGACGGCTGTGTGTGCATGCCTGGTGCTGTGCTGTTTGTGTCTGGCCGCCATCAATAAGGTGATTTTGTGGCCGAGCACACTATTACACCACAAAAATGTGGGAAACTCGTAAATCTGTTTTGGACACATTTGAGTTACCAGAACTAATTATTTTTGATGGCTGTCAACAGTACCTATCAGACTCATCATTGTGGTAAACTCAAATGTTTTCAAAACTGATTTATCAGTTTCCCAAATTTCGTGAGTTTCGCCTTTATGTGTTCGAGCCCTGTAACGACGAGAAAGCTGTGGTGGCACCGGCTGCACTACCCTTCTATCGTCCACCTTCGTGCTTCCGTTGTTACCATAACTTGATCAAACTTTGATCTCCAATCAGGGTCATCGGATAGTGTGTACCCCTCAAACTATAGTCTACTGACGGCGCCAGGGGTCTCCAAGATTTTGGCCCTCGCGGGGGCTGGATAGATAGCAAATCGCTCTAAAGCAAATTTTTACATCGACTTATTATGTATATCGCCTTTTGTCGAACGTTCATGACATCAAGTGAAGTTCAGCATGGAATAGTGCTTAAATAAGGTTGTAAGAGAAAGCTAATACATTGACAGTGATGTTACACACTGTAGAAGTATGTGGGAGCACATTGGCTGGATATTATATACTGCACTAGCATATCACGGCTTTTTATTACACAGTAGCATTAATAAATAGAAGCTTGTACACTAGAAATGCCCCCGAACCCATGAAAACACTACCAATGGTAATGTGTATGAGAAATTGCATGCTTGCGCGCAAAAAAAATGCAAAATACCTAGTGCAAGTCTACCAGAAATTTTAACTTTTGATTTTTTTTAAATTAAAATCTGTTTGCATGCTGTGATTTTGTTTTTAAAAAATCAGATTTTTTAAAATTAAAATCAGCTTAAAAAAATCAAGTGCCAGCCCTAGTTCTGTCTGTCTAGTATGCAAACCACCCTACCCTGCCCTTCGTAGGTGTACAAGCGCCGCTGCGAGGAGCTGGGCGCGCACGTGACCAATCTGACCGCGCAGCTGCAGGCGGTGGGCAACGAGCGGGACGAACTGCACGAGCGGCTCATGGCCGCCGAGATGCACATGCAGTCGGCAAACACGTCGCAGGACGAACTCAGGAAGAAGAATGAGGTGATTGAGGTGCTCAAAGCGGAGGTACGTGAAGTTTTGAGTGAATGCGGCCGCGCGCACGGAGTTCACGCCATTTTGATGTGAATAGTGATCGAAAAGTGACTAGTCACCGGGAAAACTAGCACGGCAGCGGCAAGAAGACCGACGGTGCTATTCTGAGAGAAATGTCACCGGCTACGGTGTGGGAACCTCTGAGAATTGTCAGGGCACCCGTGCTGGTGTTTTTCAGTGTCCAGAATTAGACGGGGATCAGAATTGATGAAAGTTTCTTTTCTGCAGCTGTCTAAGTAAAATGGAATACATATATCCATTCCACATTTTCACGCAGAACGATGCACTAAAGCAAACGGTGATGGCCAGGGGGGCTGCGAACGACGACACAGGCGCCAGCAGCTCCACCAACCCGGCGCACATGATGTCCGTGGGCAACTCGGACAGCAACGACGACTGGCAGCACTTCGATGACCGCACGCCGCCGCTGTCGCCCGTCGCTGTCGACGTGCAAAAGGTTCATTGCGGTTACTGTGGATCGATTACGACCACGCACACTAGTACACCATCGAAAGTTGGGAAACTAATAAATATGTTTTGAAAGCATCTGAATTTACCGGAATGAATTATTTTTGATCGTGGTCAACAGTATTTAGTTGACAGATTCCTCATTGTGGTAAACTCAAATGTGTGCAAAATTGATTTACGAGGTTCCCAAATTTCGATGGTGCGCTAGTGTGCGCAGCGCCATTGCCAGAGCTAATCAAAAGTGAATAATTGTGGCTTTTCTAGGACTTTGAACTGCACCGGCTGCGCGACGAGCTGAAGCACTTGCGAACGGAAATCGATTATTGGAAGCAGATCGCCGTGTCCGAACCAGCCGAGCAACAGGCGCTATCCAAAAAAGCCGACGGGTCCATAAGCCGCACAGAGTTCGATGAAGCGGTAGCCAAGCTGAAGCACAATCACTTTGAGCACGTTTGCGAAGTGAAGCGCGAATACGAGGAGAAGATCGCCGCCATGCAGGACGAAATGAGAATCGTGGTCAGTTTCCCTCGGTTTGAGTAGTTTTGTTTTCCTAGGGTCCCTTCAGTGCCCGGCTCACTGTGCTCACCTATCATGTGCTGTGTGCTTTCCCTCCATCATTCCAAACTGACAATGTGACCACACACGCTAGTACACCGTCGAAACTTGGGGAACTCATAAATCTGTCATCCAAGACATCCGATTCTGGTAAACTCAAATGTCAACTCAACACAGATTTCTGAGTTGCCCAAATTTCGGTGGTGTACTAGTGTGCGCAGCGCCATTGAAGCGAGTTTGAACCAATGTGCATAGCGGTGCAGGGCGCGCACGCGTGGCCTCTGTTCAGCAAGGCCTGGTCGGACACGAGGGGCTCCTCCTGCGATTTTAGCAAGCCTGTAAGCCATCCGTGCTCGTTTGGTGCACCCCGTTTCACCGTATGCTCACTGTGGTGCTGGTCGTTTCGGATACCTACATATTTAGATACTTCTCATTGCCAATGCAGCTTTGTGTTTAGAATCTTGTTGTGCGCCCTATCCTGATGCTGTTCACTCATTTTTCTTCGCTGAGCTGGCAGTGTGTTGCGTTCGATGTTGCTGTAATCTATAGTGTTGAAACACGTTTTATTTGGGTAGAAATTCCTGACAAAGTCGCGAAACGTTTCTCGCGCACGTAGACACCATAAACTAACGCTTGACGAGCCACGGGAGCTGAGGCATTCTTTCCTCTGTTCAATCTCACTGCAAACGCAACCCACATCTCCCCGTCAAACCCTCAAACCCAGCAACCCTCTCCAGGAGTCTACGCACCCCAGTCAATCTCAACCTGACTCGCGGCAGTCAGTGCCAGTGACTTTGGCGGCGGGGGGCGGCGCGCCCGCCAGCGACGACAGCTGGGCGCACGAGAATTGGTCCGACGAGCTGACCACCGGCACCAATGCCGATGAGGAGGTGGAGAAGGCCGACGCGGCTACGGTTACTGCCGCTGATTTGGATGGGGAGAGGGACGATGCTATGGTGGGACGGGGTTTCTTTTTGGTGTTTTTTTTTTGTTTTGTGGATTTTGTAACGATTGTCGTTGTCTACACTCTACACGCAGTTGGAAGAGTTAAAGGTGGTCAATGAGGACTACCGAGTGCGGAATAATGAACTGCAGACCATGTTGGATGTTGAGAAGAACAAAGTCACCGAGTGTCAGGGTTGGTTAATCATGTTATTCGCCTTGGTCACAATACTTGAAATTGATTGAATATGAACGTGTGATGTGCAGCCCGAATTTTGGAACAAGAAACTTCATTCACTGCACGCATAAAAGAACTGGAGGAGTCACTGGATTCACTCGATGCACAAAATGTGGAGGCGATGGAGAAGGTTGCTTTTTTAACTGATCCAGGTGCCAGTTCCGCAAAAGTAGAAGTGAGAAGTGAAGTGAGAAATGGAGTGAGAAGTTAAAAATCAAAAACAGATGGCAAGTGACAGAAATGCTGAAAATAAAATAAAAATTGAATAAAAATAAAATTTAAATTTAAAAATTCAAAAACATAATATTTTATTTAATTATTGGGATGTTAAAATTAGATTTAAAATTTAAAAAAAAATTTAATACCTTTTCATTTTTTTAAAAGCATTTTATTCTCACTTGCCTTCTGTTTTTTGTCACTTCGCATTTCACTTCCCATTTAAGATTTCCTTTTGCTGAATTGGGCCCAGAATCCACACATCTAACAAATTGTCACCCTCATTCCACACCTCCCCTTTCTAAACAGGTTTTGGGTGACAAGCGCGAGCTGCAGACCAAGTTCTCAGAGCTGTCCAATTCTGCCATGGCGGAGGCGAGCACGCTGGGTGACGCGGTCAAAACCTTGGACGCGGAGTTGTCTGAGGAGAGGACTGCTAATGACAACTTGAGGCAAGAAAGGGACTCGCTCGCTGCTAGATTAGGTTAGCTATGTGGTTGTTTTGTTTTTCTAGATTTCGCTGTTTGGGGGGGGGGGCAGATGGGATATGCCTTCTGCGTGCTGAATATTTTTTGGTGTGCCTTTCAGGGGATAGGTAGAGCTCCCCGGGGATACAGAGCGCTGATGTAGATAAATAGATAGCTGGAGAATGGGTGGGGGGGGGGGGTAAATGTGGTGGAATATTTTAGCGAACAAATAAATTGCTAGTTTTTGAAGGGGGCTAGTTTTCCCAGCAGCCCACTTAATTCCATCTCTCGTCTAATATCATTTGAGTAGCTATTACTGTCATCGCTATTGTTGCCCACATTTCCAAGTATGGAATTGCCTTTGTCAGAATCCTGCGAACGAGAGCTGGACTCGAAGGCGTGCGAGCTGGTGAACTTGCGAATAGCCAGCGATCAGAACGAGCAATGTGTCGTCATGCTGACTGAGAAAATTGAACAGCTCGGTTTAGTAGCCAATGAAGCAGTCACGTCGCATGCTCAAGATGATGTTCTGAAAGTAAGTGACCGTGAACTTTGGTACAGGGGTATCTTGAATTTTGAACATCCGGGGGGTTGGATAGACAGCAAATCGCTCCTCCGGAGGGATAGATAGCTGAAAAATTTTCTGGGGGGGGTTGTGGTGGTTCGAAATATAGGCTTATTCGGGGTGTAGAAGAAAGAAAAGGGTGAAAAATCGCTAAAAGTAGGTTTAAAATAGCTCAAAATTGGTATGCAAGAGCATATAGTACTAAAGAATAGCCTAAAATAGGCAAATAGGAACCAGGACTATGATTTTAGAAGCGAAAATCTATCAAAAGGTAAGAAAAATAGCGATTTTGAGCAAAAATTGGGGTATAGTTTCTCAAAAATCGCTCCAGATAGGTAGATAGCTGGGCGATTTGGGGGGGGGGGGTTTAGGGGGTGGTAGCCCAAAATTTTGCCTCCGGGATAGATAGATAGCTGGGCGGTTTGGGCGGATAGAACCCCCCCCCCCCATTCGAGACCCCTGTTTTGGTAGGATGTTTTAAAACTTTTCTTAAAACGTTTTTATACTATCATGAATAACGGGTACTTTTACACTTTCAATGCCACAAAACCACTGAAAAAGACCGCCATGATAATCGTCATGTGGAATTGCGCGCAAAAAATTGCATGATACCTAGAGCATACCTACTGATTTTGTTTAGAAAAACAGTTTCGATGCTTCCGTTTTCTAAACGAAAACATGGCCATCCCTGGTCCCGAGTTTTTGATGCTCACTGGTTCTAAATACGTCCACGACTCAGGCTGAACTGGCGGCGCTGCGGTCGGAAATCAGCGAGACGCGCGACATGCGCAACCAGCTGGACGATTCCATTCGCTCTTTGTCCGAGCAGGTCATCGATGTCAAGCTCGAGAAGGAGGAGCTCATCGCTGAGCGTGACGATCTGAAGTGCAGACTTGATGAGGTTGGAGGTTTGGATTTGGAAAAATGTCCACTTTTTCTCTGCCTTTTACTTGTCTGGCCTTGTCGGCGCAGGCGTTAACTACATTCGGTTCTGTGACCGCCGATGTAGCCGGCAAATCGAATAATTCCGACAGCCCGAACGACTTGGAAAAGTTTCGCTCCCTTTGCAATCAATACCAGCTGTGGATTGACCGCTACAGACTCACTGTGGGTGAGAATGCAGTCAAAATAATCGAGGCGGAATGGGAGAAGGAAATTGGGCCGGGTTCGAGGCCCGCGGAATTGGGTGCGGTCTCCACTTTGATGTTTTTCGCTCCGAAATCTTTCACCTGACTGCATTTGCATAGATTTAGCGCTGTCCACGGCTGGTCTGGCAGGCGGTTTGCAGCGAGATCTGGACGCTGTCAAGGGTAGCTTGGATGAAACTGTCAGCGCGCTCGATGATAAAACGGCTGAATGTGACAGACTAGCTGAGGAGTGCATCGCTAGAAAAGGGGAACTGGATGTTGGTTGCGATTCTTGACTACCGTATTTGCTTGAATAATTACCCTGGGAAATTATTTCGTCAGACTTTTTTTTGGAGGGGGGAATTTTCAAGGGGAGTGATTATTATTTCGTCAAAATTTTCAACCCTGTTTCTATCTACTTATTCCACGATATATGCTTTATCAAAACGATATCATGATATTTTGTTCAAATTGGACGCAACAAATTGATCATATGCTTAAAGAAGGGAATTATTCAAGTGAGTATCATTTTTCCTCACTCATTTTGATAGGGGATTATTCAACAGGGGGAGTTATTCAAGGGGAATAATTCAAGCAAACGCGGTATTGTTTATCTCGTTGTGCATTCTACCGCTGTAAGGTTCATGACACCATAATCACTAAAATCACAATGCAGGAACGCGACGAGCTACTTCAACAAGCTCTATCTGAACTTAAAACCACCGAAAACCTCCTGGCCGAGTGTCGCGCTCGAGAAAATTCCGCTCGCGCTGAACTGGTGGCTGAGACGCAGCGATTGTCGATGCAAGTCGCCAGTCTATCGGAAGATTTGCAGCGCGCCGCCGTGCAGAACTCTGAGCAGGAGGAGAAGCTTCGCGGTGTCTACGCTTATACGGGCGAGCAGGATGTACGTCACGATGGGTAATAGAGTTGGGATGACTTTTCGATATCGATATTCGATATTTTTTCTGAAACTCGATATTCGATATCGATGCGATATGGACCATCGATATTCTATGTGAAAATATGATCGATATTCGATATTTTTTGGAATTATGGATATCGATATTCGATATGAAAAACCGTCGATATCAGATATTCGATACGATATATCGCCCCAACCCTAATCGGCATCTCTTTTTGATGTTGTTTCGTGTTTTTATGTGTGATTTTATTCTAGTTCAATTTGTCAGATGTCGTTACACGAGAAGATTCGACAACTGGAAGAGCAGAATGATGTTTATTGTCAAGAGTTAAGTAGAACATGTGAACAGGGCTGTAATGAGCGCCGATTGACAGCAGAGAAGGATGCTGCATTGCAAGCAGCTAATGAAGAGCTGCAGAAAATTAAACAGGGAATGGCCGATTTTAACTTGCAGATAACCACCCCTGAGGTCAGACATCAATTACCTTTTTTGCACTTGTGTTCAGGGATAAAAACGTTTTGTGACAGTTGTGGTTTTTTAAAGACTTTTTAAATAAAAAATGTTTTAACAGTTTTTAAATGACACAAGACCAATCAAAAATGTTATAAACCCAATTAAGACAACCCAGCAATATCAATTTGTATGTGAATTTGATTCAAAAACTCCAAAATACCTAGTGAATAAGTACTAAAATGTTTGCCTCCGGTTTCGAAATGAACGTTTTGCTTGTGCTTGGTAAATAGCCTTGTGTGATTTTATTTGAATTCAATTTGTCGTCAGATGTCTTCACGCGATGAGCGCATTCGGGAACTGGAACAGCAAAATGAAACGTATTGCCAGGAAATAAGTAGAGCGAGTGAACGGTGCTTGAGTGAGCGCCAACTTGTAGCAGAGAGGGATGCTGCATTGCAAGCAGCTAATGAAGAGCTGCAAAAAATTAAACAGGGGATGGCAGATTCTAATTCGCAGATGGCCACACTGGAGGTCAGACATCATTACTTTTTTTGCACTCTTAGTCAGGGATGAAAAAAAACTTTTATAACAACCGTGTTTTTTTAAGACGCTTTTTAAATGAAAATGTTTTTAAACACCAGTTTAAATACCACAAAACCGATGAAAACCACCAAACAATATCAATTTGTATGTGAATTGATTCCTTGCGCGCAAAAAAATCCGAAATACCTAGTGAATAAGTAATTTCTGGCTGCGGTTTACAAAAGCGGTATCGAAATCAACGTTTTGCTTGTGCTTCGTGGTTTTATATGTTATTTTATTTGTGTTCAATTTGTTGTCAGATGTCGTCACGCGATGAGCGCATTCGGGAACTGGAACAGCAAAATGAAACGTATTGCCAGGAGATAAGTAGAGCGAGTGAACAGTGCTTGAGTGAGCGCCAACTTGTAGCAGAAAAGGATTATGCATTGCAAGCAGCCAATGGAGAGTTGCAAAAAATGAAGCAGGAACTGATCGATTGGAACTCGCAGATAGCCACGCTGCAGGTCAGACATCAGTTACCTGTGATTTCTTTGTACTCCTGATAAGGGAAAAATGACAAAACGTTTTTAACAACCCGGTCTTGAAAACATTGCCGTTATAACTGGTGATTTCTGCCAAAAATCTACTTTTATGTCGACTCCACTGTAGAAAAATGCCACAACCACCAGTAGCAGTTTGTATTTCTATAAAATTGAGCGCTCGTGCGAATTTTTTTGCAAAACACGGTTTAAAGGACCTGTTGCGATGTTTCCGCTATTCTAAATCGTTCAGACAACACCGGCCATCCCTACTCGTAAAATGCCACTGCTGCTTTTTGAACGCAGAGTGAACGGGACCAGCTCGTTGAACTGGTGAATTCCAAGCACGAGGAGTCGGTGCGGCTGCATGCGGAGGCACAACGGCAGGCGTCTCTGGCCGCTAATGAAAAAGCGGAACGTGTGCAGTTTCAGCGAAAGTTGGATGAGCTGCAGAAAACACTAGAGGTATTTTATTAGACGTGGGCCTCCTAGTCGTGTAAACCCGCTTGTCATGTAGACCCGGTCATCATGTAATTCTACCCGCCAGTCATGTAGACCCTCTAATCATGTATTGGGGCGTAGATGACTAGCGGGCAGATTAGCAGCAATCAGCGCGTTTACATCACACCCCCTGCAGATGAAAACAATTACAAATTGGGGGATATAGATGACTAAAGGGCAGATTAGTGACAGAACAATACCAATTATATTGACAGAATTACATACTCTTGACACATCTCGCTGTTGGCTTTGGTTGGGGGATTGGTCTTGTAAACCTGCTGCCGCTAATCCCCCGCCCGCTGGTAATGTACACACCCATACATGGCTAGCGGGTATACACGACGGCCAGGTCAAGTTACATGATGGCTGGGTATACATGAATAGTGGTTTTACATGACGAGTGGCATAGGGTCTTTATTTCACTCAAAGATTTCATTAATGCCAATGGTCAATGTGCAATATGATTCCAGGTGGAAAGGGCTTCTGCCACAGAAACTCGAGAGCAATTGCAGACCCAGGTGGTCTCACTCAAGGCTGGCCTGCAGGAGGTACGCTGTGCGGGTTGTCTCGATTTCTTACTAATCACGCTACAAACCTGCTTATTTTCCTCACACGCAGCTGCAAGCAGCCCAATCATCAGTCGCCAATAATTCATCTCGTCTAGAAGAACTGGCTACTTCCTTAGCCAGGGCGCAGGATCTCCAACAGAACGCGGAAAGAGATCGGAATCGCGCCGCGGCAGAAAGGGACGCTGAGAAAAGTCGCGCCGATGAACTCACCGCTAAATATCAAACTGAAGTTGATTTGAGACAGAAGTGTGAGAAAGAGGTGGACAGATTGAGGGGACACTTGGTTCAGGTTTGCATCCTTATTGTGCCAGGTGGTTTTTTGATTCTCTGAAAAAGTCTCCATGTTTTAAGCTGGAAGAAACATACACGCGCGATGCGCTGGCTGCTGAAAACCGTGAAACGGAGCTTTTGTCCAAGGTGCGCCAGCTGGAGTCGCTGACAGAAAGCTCCAATGAGACATTGGTGGAGAAGGACAAGTTCAGAGCGGATTTGCTCAACCAACTGCAATCGGCCGCTGCTGAGAAGGCAGCCTTGACTCAGGTTTGAAGTTGTGCTGCGGTGCTCTGGTGTCATAATGGGCCCATACTAGTTGACATCGCAAATTCGTGTCAACTGAATGTCAACTAAAAACACCAACAAAATTAAGCACCACACTTAACAGAAACAATGAAAATTAAGTGTCACTATAAAATTAACAATGCTCTAAAAGATCGGAAAGTTGAAATCACATAATTTATCAAAATTTAGTTGACACGAACTTTGATGTCAACTAGTTTGCGGGGGCCCAATGCAACGGTATTACGTGTAGTTCATGCTGTTTTTGTTACCAAATCACCCCTCTACAGGAGCTGGATCGAGTGCGTGATGAGCTGGACACGAGCGAGCGGGCGCTGACCAGTCTGCAAGACGTGCTCCAGTCGATGCAACAGGAACAAGATGGCGATCGCAGGGCAGAAAGCCTACGCGTCAACTCTGTCACCACTGAATTCAGGAAACAGATCGATGTGTGTACATTTATGTTCACTTTGTTATGTCCATTGCTGTGTAGCTAGGGGTGGGGAAATGTTTCCTTAGGGACCTCGGTTTTTAAAAAAAATCAATGTTTTTATGAAACAGTGCATTTTAACAACGTTGTTTTTCAAAACCTCACAAATATAGTTGCAAGTAGTGATAGAATGACGTACCGGTAATTTCATTTATTGGTTTTGATACTTGTGTGTTTTTTTTAAATTCCTGAGATCCAATGCATCGCCCTTATCTTCACACAAATACATTTCTCGCAGACGCTTCAAGTCAGTCTCAAAGAGACGCGAGAGCAACTGGCAGCTAGCGAAAGCTCGCGCGGTACATTGGAAAACGAGGCGTCCACAGCTAAGGAAAGATTAGCAGCTACTGAAGATGAATTAAATGAAGTGCGCAGACGTTTGCACCAGTTCAGAGAAGGCAGCGCCCAGAGCAGAATCAATGACCCGGCGGTGCGCTCGAATTTCACTTTCAATGACTTTGATGATGTAAATATAGTCATTTTTCCATGCCTTTGCAGCTGGTGGACAAGGAGATCCTGAAAAACTTGTTCATGGGCTACTTCACTTCTCCCGATGATAAGAAGAAGGAGATTGCTCATTTGATTGGCTCAGTACTCGGTTTTTCCAATGAGGTATGTCTCTTGATTTATGTGTAACAAGAGCCAGAATTTAATTTGCGGGCAGTACCCTACAGACAAATCGTAATATGTCGGTTCGGACGATTTGAGCTCTAAATAAGACGAAAAAACTGCACAATTCCGTGCCGCTCAGAGGATTTTAGATAGGATCTTTTTAGTGGCGACTTCAAATTGAACGTCAGCCTCAACGGTCTCGAAAGGCTTTCGAATTTTTTCAAAATGTTCTCGCTCTCGAAAAACCAGCCTTGCTCGAACCGAACCTGCCAACAGCGCGTCAACGACCCGCTTCACTTGCCCAGGATCTCCGGCTTGTAGACGGCGCCTGGTCAAGCGGCTGGTTCAGTTTCCTGCGCGGCGGACCGACGCCCGATTACTCTTTGGCGGCTCGATTCATCGACTTCTTGCAGCGGGAATCCGACGAAACTGCCGCTGTGGGGGAGCAGACGCAATTGCCGCAGGGTACGCCCGCTGGCGGCCCGCAGAGGCCGCTCTATGGCGATTTTGAGAGTGTCGGTTTATACGGATTGTCAACTCAGCTCCCATCCTGGGAAAAAGTGTCTCAAGCGACATAAGCGATATCATTTTTTTAAATTCAACATGTCGGAGAAAAAACATTCGTCATTTGTACGCCTTGTTGATTTTCGAATATTTTTCTTTTATTGCGAAAGTGCATGCATAAGTATCATGCTTCGTTTTCCACTTAGACATAAGTAATTTTGGGCGCATACTTTGCGGTCCGCCGCGTATCTCACTTCACTTCACTTTGCCGCCGACTTCACTTCGCATCAATGTTCCCCCTCGCAGATGCGGCCGGGCATGCGGCCCTCGGCGCTGGAGCTGCCCACATTCGAGGCGCGGCCGGCGGCCAGCGGCAGCGGCGACAGTACGTCGGAATTTTTGAAAGAGGCGCTGCAGGATTAAGAGTGTGTAACACAAATCATGGTGCGCGGTTTTCAGTGTTGTTGCTTCTGGTTTTGTGTGGTACGGAGAAAATAGTCTGATGAAGTGCATTTTTGAAGCGATCGTGGTGCCTTCTTTTTATCGTTTATCAATGTCTTTTCTGTTTGGATATTGTATTCATGCAGTACTAGTTGAATGGGATGTTTCATATATTTCATGGATTCATATTTCCGGGAAGTTTTTCTACTTGTCGCATAAACCTCGAAAATTTGGACATTGTTGTGGGTCCATGGCGAAGGGTCTGTGCCGGTGCGCATGTAAACCCGGTGCACATGTAGGCCATATTTCCAGCATTTTTCATCACACTTATATTTTATAAGTAAATCAGTCCCCATACTGTTAATTCTCTACAAAATACACCGAATATGTGCCCGTCCCTCTATATGTATGTATATTTACAATTACATACATTAAGCGATTTTTGGTGCCAACGCCAATGGCGCCAGTGCTATGACGCCATTCTGTCGCCATGTAGGCAAAATCTTATGGCCCCCTCCCGTTAACCATGGACGCTACGCCCCCTCCCGTTAACCGGGCTCACTATACAAACAGCCCCCCGCTCAAAAATCTTGGATATGTCCCTGGTTTCCCGATCATCGGGTCTACATGCGCACCGGGCTTACATGCGCACCGAGTTCTTGCCCATGGCGAATACCCCCCGAGCATTAAGTGTGCCCGTGTGCGCAGTTGGCATAAAACACCCCTCGACATCCGAAGCCAAACGCGCGCCGCCCGTGTATATAGTTTCTACAAAAATAGTTTTCTGTACCTACTGCACCGCGGCGCATGCGACAAACAGCACGGTGCCATTGGGTCTAGCGAACGCTACGAAATAGCGGCATACTGACGAAATTGGCAGACATTGACATGAGCTCAGATGTCCAGGGGTGCTTTATGCCAAATTTGCATATTGATCGCCACGGCTTTCACAATATCTTTAAGCGGGCCGTAGCAAATCTGTAAAACCGGAATTGAGTGAATCTGTCAATTTATGTGATAATCAGCACAAAATTCCCCCAATGTTATATTTTGTGGCCAAAATGTTTCATCTGTTTCACTGGATTGCGACGGGCGTCCGACGGGATCACGGGGGCATTTAAATAAATAACTGACGTGTTTCCGGCAGGTGCTCCCGTTTCTAACACCCCTGCACCTCCCAACCAGTAGTCATATTTGCCTATTGTATGCGACAACGCTTAGCGTATCAGATGCTCAGTTTTGTTTCTGTTTTTTTTTCTGTCTTGTAAAATGTACCCCACTTCGGTTACCTTCGAGACTTACCCCTTGTGAGAACAAAGCCGTCGAACAAAATTTCTTTTTTTCATTCCATCCATTTATTTATTTATTTACCTATCTGAATTTATTCAAATTATTCATGAACTTTTAAAGTAATGTATATTTTATTTTATTATATCTTGGTATGCTATTTACGTGTAAATTGAGTACTATCAGTAGTAATGAGCACACAGCATAAAACATGCCGTATATTTCTGATCAAGTCCCTATTGAGTGCCCCAGGGACGTCCTGGAGTACCCCTCCTCAAACATCCTGACATACTGCAGATGCAGATCACATCAGGCAAATACAATACGATGTGCTTATATTAGACGTTATGATGCTGCTGCATCCGGATGGAGATTGATACCAATAACATATTTTTGACAAAAAACCCTTGATACTCCGGCTACTAAAAATTTATGTGTCAAATTTTTATGCCAGTGTAACTCGCTAGGTGACTTGACCAAGAATATAAATATTCACTGTTGGCACGTGTATGGTATTATTTATATGGTCTATGGTATTCACGCCATTTTGTTCGATTGATGTTTTGATTTTTTCTCGTTATGTTTATCATGCACTATTTTTACGCACTACTCTACTAATTTGCCTTTTCTTAACGCTTTGCAATGTATTCGATTCAGCAAATCAAGGCAAAAATATATTTCTTTGGAATCTATTTATACAAATTCCATTAATGTATCGTATTCATGGGCGTTGTCGTGCATTTTGAGGTTATGATTCGAAAAACGTCAAAAGCACTTTCTACGAGAACATCGTGGACGTTTTTATCCCCTGGACAGCCCAGGCGGGCATATCTTTCCCAGTTTCTTGTGCACTAAATAGCGCTGAAGTGCTCTGTCCATAGATTTTAGAACAGGTCCTATCGGCCCTGCGTACACTAGATTTCACACGAAATTGTGAAAACTCATAAATGAGCTTTGAACGTGTTTGAGTTTTCCACAATGAGTCATTTTTAATCTCCGTCAACTTTAGTTGACGGCTTCCTCATTGTAGAAAACTCAAATGTGTTCTAAGCTGATTTGTGAGTTTTCGAAATTTCGTGTGAAAACTAGTGTGCGTAGGCACATTAGTAATTTTTTTTCCATTTTTAATGTATTTGTAAATACGGCTTGATTATGATTTACTAAAGTGTAATTTTTACTGGGGTTGGAATTCTAAACAATCATTTGCACGAACATACTAATTTTCGATGTGTAGCATGCCAAACATGCCAAGTCAATTAGGTAATTAGCTTCAGGTAGTAATTATACCCACGGCTAGTAAACTCCCCTTCAGGAGTCCCTCGAGTCCAGCGTGGATTATAGTTTGAGATTAAGCTCTAATTGCGGCGGCCCTATGAATGGTACATTAATGACTTGTTGTCTGTGATAAGAGGTTTGCTATGGCCATCTTTTGTGAGCTTCCTTTTTGATACAATGATCCAGATTTTCAGTATTTGGATTTATTCTTGTATTTATGCAACGACCGAAGCATAAGGTTACAATGCACAATACATAAATACTGCGAACTATGTGAATGTCTACTGAAGTTCTACACATCATCGTGGTCAATCACCAACGGGAAAGTGGCTCTTATTGGCGGCTCACACACCAGTTGACACATGTGCATCAACTGGTCTGTCAACTCAAACTTCGGCTTCACGTGTCGCAGTACTATCTCCAAATGGACATGCTGCAATGTTGAAAAATAAATAGATATATATTACGCCAAGCAAGTGCATTGGCCCAGTTCGCCCTGCGATACGTGACGCCGAAATCTCATTTGACACAGACCAGTTGACCCATGTCAACTTGTGTGTGGGCCGCCTTTGAACCCGTTCAACAAAATCTAAGAAAATCCTTTGTGTGTATCGTCGTCCTGAAGGCGTACTTTGATAGCATTTATGGTGGAAGTGTGCGGGGATTTGCGAATCGTCGTAAAAACACCCCAAAGGATTCAATCGAAAATGTTATCTCACTGCTCTGTGTATCGATGAAATTTTGACTTTTTCTTGCGAACAATTATCAGATGAATACTGGTATGGAAATTCATCAATGAGCTTTGAACGATATCAGTTTACTGGAAAGAGGTGTTCAATTGATGTATTTATGAGCCAAAATTGATCATTGTCAGCCCAGGGGCCACTCCCAGACCGTGAAAAGTGTCAAATGTCATTCAATTAACTTTTGACGCTTTGTGTGACCGTGATATTTCACCTTTTCAAGGATCTGGGGGCAGTCCCAAGCCCTGTAAAGTGTAAAGTAAAGTGTCAAATGTAAAGTCAAGTGTAAAGTAAAGTGTCAAATGTAAAGTCAAATGCAAAGTAAACTGTCAATTGTCATGCAAAGTTCAGGTATAAAATCTTTTCTTTTTTGTTTTGATTGACACTTTACTTTGCATTTGACTTTACATTTGACACTTTACTTTACACTTTACAGGGCTTGGGACTGCCACCTGTGGTCGCACCGGGTGCTAAATATGGGGGTGTACCTTCCGTTTTTCTACAATCACTCGGTAATTTGGCTAAATAATGAGCGACTTTTTTACTATCGAGTTGTTAACTAAACGTGTGGGGCTAAAGCGGGTTGGGTATTTACATTGAGGAATGAATATACACGGGCACTGGTACAGCAACACTTCACAACGCTCACAATGTGGACTATAAGCGTACCGAAATGTACAACAGTGCTAATCAGACGGAAGGTGGAAGGCAAAATAATGTGCTAATCAATGCAGTTTGTGTAAACCACAAACCAACGGTCTCAAATACATTTCAATTAATCAATGATGTATTTAATATAGCTTGCTGATTTGCAGCGACTAAGGCTCCCTGCTAGTCTAAACCCGGTGCTCATATAGCGCCGGTGCCCATCTAGTGCTACCCGGTGCTCATCTACGCTCCCCGATTTGTTTTTCAACCGTTTGCTGAAGGGAAGGGTCGAAAAGAAAATAGCCCAAATACCTTCGATTGGATGTGACGTGACCAGCGGCGATTGGCACATGCACATGCCGCCGCTGTAGAGTCACCCGCTGCATTGGGGGGGGGGGGGGCGTAGAAGCACTGGGCAGCACTAGATGAGCGCTGGCACAAGGTCATTTGACTGAATAACAACGGTTCAACACCTCTGCTTGTAAGACGTGTACTGTCAATCCTTTGAAAAATTGTGAAAGGAACATTTATTTAGTCTGGGTCTGGGTATCAGTGCCGGGTTTCAGGTCCGGTTCGGGTAGTGGATTCGGTTCCGGCTTACGGGTTTCATGTCCAAAAAGTGCTTGGGTTCGGTTCGGTCCGGGCTGCACCCCTACTAGGCACTACACTTGACAAAAATGTTGACATTTGTTGATTGTTCAGGATTGGCCCAATGTGTCCTTTCATCCCGTCAATTTAGCAATCCTCATACTTCACACTATCATCTATTTTTGTGACAATAATCTTTGTGATGGAACTTCAAAATGAAGATGTGTATGAGGCAGGACGACCTAACAAAAACAAAAACAATAGTAGCCTGGAACGTACCCTCGCGACCTGCATTTTCATATTTACAACATTACAAAACTGTAAATTAAAATACATACATGAAAATATTTAGGGAAGTGTAGTGGGTGATCACAGTAATGTCAAGCAATCCGTATACACAAAAGCTGCAAAGTAGATCTCCGCCTGTAGGCTTTGTACATTTCTGGACTACCTACCGTATTTCCTCTAAATACCCCCCTCGAAATATCCCCGTTTCGAAATACCCCCTCAAAATGGACACTATGAAATAATTACCCACCCTCTCGAAATACCCCCCCCCCCCAAATTGACTGTACAGAGAACGTACATGACAAAACTGCGGTTTGTGATTCGGGCAATGCAAATAACACACGTTAAAAACAGTGAATTGTTACGTTAGAAAAGTGTTACACACTTACATAAGTCAACAGACTCATATATAGCGGTTATTGTTGCATTTTTCTACGTCTACGTTACAGATGACAATTTAGTACTGGAATTTCAAAAAATTTCTGGCGAAATAATGAGCCCCCTCCCTCGAAATACCCCCCGCCCTCGTTTAACCCACCCCCCCCCCCCCCTCAAAATTCTCACTCTGAAACAATCACCCCCCTGGGGGGTATTTCGAGGAAATACGGTATAGGTATATAAAGTTCAACAAATATATTTATTTAAAGAAACCCACCATTGGTAGAACACGTTTCTCAATATTTATCACAACACGGGACAGTAAAGCTTCAATGTGCGATGATCAAATTTTATAAATAGATTTGTACAAAAGTTTTTTGTCAATTCACAGAAAACTGCAGCATCTGCCGCATTTAGGCTTTTTCTCCTGTACGTGAATCAATTCTACCGTGCCCGCCTTGGCTGGGGGTATCGTCGTTCTGTTTACATCGAGTTGATTTTGTCCATTGGCCACCGGCGACATCTGCTTTGTGGGCGACTCTGCATCTTTGCGCCCACCATCTACCACATCAGTTTGCATCTGAATTTGTTCGCTTTGTTGTGGCGGCGCATCGTGTTTCAGCAATGTTTCATTCTCATGTCGCTCACTTTCGCACTGCGTCTGTCCATTCTGAGGGCAGTCGCGCACTGCGGAACAGTCGACGCTGGCCGTGTGCGACTGCTCTTCCATTTGGTGCAGCATCTCCGATCTGGGGCTCAGCGGGAACGGTCTGTGTCTGTAGGCGTCCACGATGGGGTCGACCTCGTGCCACAGGATGTCCGCCGGCCGGAATGGGTTCTCGTGGGACGCGTCCGATCTGCGGGGCGGGTCGCGGTGCCTGGGAGGGCTCGGATTCGATGGCAACTTACAGCGTGCCCATGGTTGTGTTTGCCCGCTGCGCATCGTTTAGATAGGTGGCGCGGGACAGCCACATCCGGTTATTTGATGTTAAACGAACATAAATACGAATGTACGCATAAATACTGAATAGTTCAAAAAACAATGACTCCAAACGTGTAGGCACGCACACGGACCTCTTCTCGTCCACCTCGGTGTGCGTGTGCGCCATGGGCACGCTCATGACGTGCGTGCTGTCGGCGGCGTGCTGCTGCGAACAGTGCGCCGCCGTGTCCACCAGCGCGGGCGGGCCGATCGACTGCGGCACGGGCGACACGGCGCTGGTGACCCGCACCACCGACGGCTCCGACGCGCCGCTGCGGAAGTGGGGGGGGGGGTTGTGAACGCTGTTTTTTGACCGCTTGCTATTGTGGGTTGGCTTGGCGGTGTGTTTGCTGCGCTCGTGATGGATGATATACTTTACTCGTGCCGAAAATACCGATCGCGAGTAAATAGACTGCTGTGGCCTAGCCTTATCGGCAGTTTCAAGTATAATACAGTTGGCACATACGTGGAAATTTCGGTGTTATCATGCCAGGAAATTTCAAGCTTCATCGAGTAAAATGTGTTTGGCGAAAAAATGGCTATCTTACGTCGGATTATGTCCCAATGTGCAGCACTTTCAGGATGCTCTTAAGTAAATAGCTACGTATTCAAACGTGCGCCTACGTGTCTGTACGGAAGAAAAATGACCAGCTGTTTCCTCATGGTTCGGGCAGAAGTGGTTCGGCAGTGAAAAATGGGGCAAAAATTGCGTGCATCTAAGCGTAAGCGCGGTCGCAGCATGTCATGTCGTATACAGCGCGAGTGTACGGCAAGCCGTAACATGCGCTGGACTTCGTGCGAGATTGGAAAAGGGCGGGCGCGCGTCGCTGCAGCAGCTGTGCGGCGCGCCGCGGCGCGGCTTTTCAGCTGAGCTTTCACTTTTTTTCCAGCGCTTTGAGCGCTTTATCTCGTGCACGGTGGCGCGTGGGAAATTTTTGAGCTGACACTGTCACAGTCTGGCAACTGCGCAGGCTACTAGAATGCTAGATCTGTGTTATATTTTGAGTTTGTCCGTTACAGAGACTATTTTAAAAAACATCCGCTAATGGCTGGGTAAATCGAACACACGGCTAAATTGAACGGCGCTCGCGGCCTACAGTTCCGCGGTTCCGTGCATCATTTTATGGGCGGCGCTCAATCAGCGCGAATATTGTGTGCAGCCGGGCTGCAGGACGCAGTTTCTCACATTTTCATGACAATCTCTTGCTGGCGCTACTTTCGCAGATGGTTTTCACCGATAACCGATGAAAATGACCGTTCCAGTTTTCCACTTCGCGAATGATGTTTACTTACATTTGGAAATATGGGAAACTGAGTCCTGGATGCGCGCAGTAACACTGAAAAGATTATTCTGGGCTGAAATGGGCAAACATGGAATGAGAAAAGTGTGTTTTGAGGGCAACGTCTACGAAAATGAATGCTACCAATAGCAGCTGGTAACCATTTAATCCAACTTTGCAGTTTGCCTTAAAAATACAGTTGAAATTTGATATGGGACTTTATAACCCAACTGCTTTAAGCCGCACCGCGCTTGGCTTAATGGATGTGGTTTGTTTCCATAGCAAACAGGTACAAATACATATGGCTTTGCCATAATGCATAGGCGAGCTTGTTCATTTCCACGTGCAAAAACAGCTTTGTCGAACTATAACTTCTCGACAAATATTTCGATTGATACGGCACATGCTCTTCTCAGACAAACACCGCGCATTTTAGCTATAGTATTTACCTAGTTGATTGAACGTACTAAAACAAGTTGCAGTCATTTTCCAAATTTTTAATCAACTATTGTATTTTACTGACAACGAACGAGTTGAAAACCGTGGCGTCATAATCGGAATATCATAATTTGCGTTAAATTTATGCAATTTTATGCCCCCATTTATGTGCCACAAATTATAGTTCTCACCATTCTGTGTTCATTAAACTATTTTCTTATTATTGTAGGGGCGAGATTATTTTCCGAGTCGCTCAGGCAGGGAAATTTTCAAGGGGGTGGGCAGGCTTTACTCGGCAGACATCAAACTTAATATGAAAACCTACCGTAACCCATCTGAATACCGAATCAAAAATTATACAGTTTTTTTCATCATAATATTTCGTTTTTACTATGGAATAATATGCTAATTACGAAATTTATCATAAAATTTTATTCATTAAATAATGGTAGGTTTTCATACTAGGTGTGCTGTCCTCTGAGTATAACTAAAAATTAGTTTCATCTGGCGATGGAAAAACGCCAGGAAAATTGGCGCCAGGCGCCAAAGGTGCCATGGCTTCATTCATTCACAGGTGTCATCTTATTGATATTATGTTTTTATACTCATCCTTTCACATCAAATGAAATGCATAAGCCATGGGGGCAATCCCAAGCCCTGTAAAGTGTAAAGTAAAGTGTCAAGTGTAAAGTCAAATGTAAAGTAAAGTGTCAAGTGTAAAGTCAAATGTAAAGTAAAGTGTCAATCAAAACAAAAAAGAAAAGATTTTATTACTGAAACTTGCATGACAATTGACAGTTTACTTTGCATTTGACTTTACAATTGACACTTTACTTTGCATTTGACGTTACACTTGACACTTTACTTTACACTTTACAGGGCTTGGGACTGCCACATAGTTGGTGGTTTACAATGTGGTTTACATGGTAATCATACAACTCAAAAAGGATAAAAAAGTTTACAGCTTTTACTTACTGTTGCTCATCACCGCTCATCCCTCTTTGTACCTTTTTGGTTATTTTCCTGGGCTTTTCTAGTAGATATTTTCTGTCACGTTTGCTTTTTATGTGTGATTAATAAAATATTGAGATGTAAGACGGTCGGGTCTCTGTGAGGGATTTAAATTGAGGTGTAATTTTATACACGCATTATCAAAATGCGGATATGTGGAGTGGACACAAATATAGTAGTAGTAATGTGGGTAATAGACGATAAAGGTAGGTAAAAAATTTTTAGCTAGATGAGGTATGCAAATAGCTAAATGTTTCTATAATACTGATCTGATAGCTGTCAGACGGACAGCGAAGGCATCACGCTCATATGCGGAGCTGTCAAACACCTCTGGCTCGGTTTCAAATTCTAAGCTAACTAGGTAAGTATGAGAATGATGCTTAGAATCATGCATATACCCCATGTGCCGTAACATGTGTATGCTGAGCTGACCGTAGACAGACGCTTACCTACTATATATTGTTGAATAAAGTGACATGACCAATTAAGTGCTGAATTTATAACATGTTCTAGGCAATGTATTGTGAATAAAATGCGCGTAATTTTTTTTAATCATTCACATGGATGTGATATGGTATACTTCGGTGTAAAGTGGATGAAATTCACCTGCTTAATATGAGACATAATGGCCCTACACACATTAGTTGACGAAGACACCAAATGTCAACTGGTTCCGATCCCAATTCAAAGCTTACTGGTGAGCCGACGTAAAAAGGACGTTCAAATGCAACAGTGTTGAAACATGTTGCAAATGAAACTGTTGTGTTGAAAAAAATATTGCGGTAAACATGTGCAATGTACAATACCGGAATGAATTAATTATATGTCTATAAATACAATAATGCACAGTGTTACTCGTCAGCACACTTTAAATTGGGATGGGAACCAGTTGACATTTGGTCTCTCTGTCAACTAGTGTGTGTAAAACCAATCTCTTCGCCCTGTGCGTCGATCACCCTTAATTTAGCTATTTCAAAATAAATGGGAGAAGCGCAATCTGAGGCTGCGAACCTTTGTCGCTGTCAGATGTGGCAAAAACCTCTGGCGCAACTGACTTGGCACCCGCTCTGTCTATGATTGTTGCCTGGCTACTGGTGCAGCGGCATTGTCGGGAATTATAGAGACAATTTCAACTGATTTTCAATTTATAACATGTACTTTCTGAAAAGCTTGAAGAGACCTAGTTGAGGGCGGTTCTAATTTCTCAACTAGTCATTTTGAACTTTTCCCGCCGTGCATGATTCCAGACTCAGCTGGACGCATGGAATGAGAAAGCAAGTGCCGTTTCTTAATTTACTTTTGCGCGCCAACTCGACACCTGTATTCGTGTGAAAAGTAGAAATGACTGAATTGTGTGGAATTGAACCTAGGAGGAGATGGCTGTGTCAGGTTAAAAGCGGCGGCGGTGAATTTAATTCCAAGACGGCTACCCAAACACAATTTCATATTCATTCGGTGGGGACAGAATCAAATGTAATTTGACATCGCATTAATCCAACCTTCGTGAAGCAAAACGCCTAGCTGTTAGCGCCCTGAGAGAACTAATCAGTCATGGGTGAAAGGAAAATTGCGATCAGCTAGAAGGTTTTTCCTGCAAATAGTGACATATTAAAGCGCGGTTGTCTGTGTTTCGATGACACGCTTATTTTGCCTTTCACAAAACGAAAAATGAAACAAACAAAAATTAATTATTTTGGTGCAACGAACGCCACTGTATTTATGTTGAACACAATATGTAACGTAACTGAACTTATTTATTCTACCTATAGCGTGAGTGGGAAATTTTAGGTATTATATTCGTTAACGAAACCTGAAACTCAGCTGAACCCAGGGTTCGTTTAGTTCGGCACGCGATCCGTCAAAAAACGTGACTGTTTTGGTCGTTTCCACTATAAAAAGTGGTGTCAACTGAACCAGAGTTGTTAAAAGTACTGAACTTATTTCAAAGTAAATGTAAAATTAAATTAGTTTACTTTTACTCACCCTTGAGTACAGAAAACGTTAAGTAAAAATTAATTTAATTTACCAGTATTTTTACTCAGATAAAACGTAAAAGCAACAATTGATTTCGATGTTGTGCCTAGAAAGATATAAAAATGAATAAAAGTAAAAATGAGAGTCGTTTCTTTCCCTACCTATCGCAACTTCTATGGTTCCAGCTGCCATTTTTGCAGCCGTTCCAATTAGTTTGAGTGGTTTTTGCTTTTTATGCACCCCAAATGCACTTTCAAAAAGTATGCGGGTAAATGAGTACCGGTATTTTTTAAAACGTATTTACGCAGTACTCGAGTACCAATACGTTTATAGAGTAAAAGTAAATATGTTTTAACAACTACAAACTGAACTTGTGTACAGTGTCTGCTGGTAACTGAATATGTATGAATACCTCTAAAAAGCGAGTCCCCTCGGGCACTTAATTGTCCTTAGTATAATAATGCTTGGACACATTCGCCACCCTTGATAAAAACTACACTTTTGTAAGTTGTTTGGTATTTTCAGCTAAATTCCGATTGAATGCATGACGTCGCATGGCATATAATTTTAAAATGGGGGAAAATGCTAACACCATGTTATTCCATGCTGAAACGGCGCCCAGACGGTTACTTATTTAAAATATGTACTAAATAACTGCGATACATACTGGGTTTTTTACAGGGCTTCCTGTCACGCGACACGCGAGCAGCTTTGGACAAAGTTTCTTACTCATGCGCTATGTAAAACCATCGAACGCTCTGTTAAAATACAAGTAAACTTGTAAATGACTGTATTTACTGAAAGACTGGGTTTGTGAAACTTTGTCTGACTTCGATTGTCTTATGTAGGAATTTAAAAAGTATACATATGTAGCTAGGGTGTCAAATTTCCGTTTCAGTTTTCCGTTACCGCCTTTCTGCAGGAAAATTTTATTACCTTTCCGTTTTCCGTTTTCCGGCAGCTGAAATTTCTTTACCTTTCCGTTTTCCGTTTTCCGGCAGCCAACATTTTTGTTACCTTTCCGTTTTCCGTTTTCCGGCAGCTGAAAATTTCTTACTTTTCCGTTTCCGTTTTTCCAGCCCATTTTTCCGTTTTCCGGCTGAAAATTTTTCACCTTTCCGTTTCCATTTTTCCAGGCCATTTTTCCATTTTCTGGCATTTTTCCATTATTTTTCCAATCTGTATTTATCTTTTTCCACTATGGTGTTTTTAACTACCAGGTTCTTGTGTTGTTCATAACTTTTATCTGTATCTAAATCTGTAAAAAACAAAGTAATTTTGGACACATACTTTGCAGTCCGCTGAGTATACTTTTTACTGTTCAGTTACATTCTAAGTTCACTTTTGCTAAATTCTTATTGTTGTTGTGGTGTATTTTTGCTACCTTTTGATGATTTTTTGTTGGTTCAGTTAAGCTTGAACTACAAGTGAAGTTACGGGCATGATCCATAGTTGCAAAATGTACAGCTACCACAAACAAAGCCAAACAGGCAAACCTGCATGCAGGTTTTCCTTCTGCAAATTTGTCCATTTCCATGCAAATTTCACTTTATTTTTTTCTGTTTCTGTGAAAATTTCGCTTTCCGTTTTCTGTTTTCCGGCATTTCATTTTTCCATTTTCCGTTTTCCGGCCGATTAATTTTTTTACCTTCCCGTTTTCCATTTTCCGCTGAGTGAAATTTTTTTACCTTTCCGTTTTCCGTTTTCCGGTAGAAATATTGTTTTACCTTTCCGTTTTCCGTTTTCCGTTAAGTGAAAAATTTTTACCTTTCCGTTTTCCGTAAAAAAATTTTTTCTGACACCCTAGGTGTAGCTATGGATAAAAATATCTGTATGGTACATAAGCCGTCGTCGAGAATGTCACCGCGGCATTTAAACTGGCGTATTGCAAATGACCAAATGGTGTTATGACATCAACTGCGACACTTTGAAAGCCCGTATTAATTTTTGTCTGGTGTGACGCACGATTGTGAGTTTGCGTTTGGAGATTCGTAGATGTCACTTTCACGTTATGTCATAGTCTAACGTAAATATGTCAAAATGCTCCAACTGGTCCGTGAGTGAGTGGTAAATAGTAGACACATGCGAAATGCGCATCTATTGCGCCCTTCACCACGGCTCAACAGAGTGCCTATTACTGTTTACGAGTACAATACCATACTTTTTAGGAGAATATTTACGTATTTTTAGGACAATACTTTAATGACGACATAAATATCTTAGATTTTGGAACACTCAGTCTTTTAAGAATTTTAGTTGCATAAACTTTCATCTATTTACCTAAATAGGAACTTCTTAGAAGATGCCGGTATAAAACGGTTCATCGCATGGATTTTGATAAAAACACACAGTGAATGATGAAAACTAAGTTCAGTCGGAATATACACAAATTGCATTTGCCAAAATTTCTGCGCAGAACCCATTTTGAGAGCGTGCGCGCATTCACACATGCAGATGAAGCTCTAATCCAATTGGTAGCGACCAGAATCCATGCTAAGTTTGTGCTTTATATTCACACAGAAAGTTTTTGTGCATTTCGGGCGCACATGAACGTTTGCACTTGAATATGCAAAATCAGCTGTGCAAAATCTTATCTGAAAAAGGAAGAGCAAAAAGGCACAGCGAGAAAAATTCCTTCTACTTGTGCAAGATATCCACTGTAAACACATGAATGTATCAGAGTTATTAAAAGTACTGAACTTTTTCTAAAAAAACGTTGATGTAAAGTCGTTTTTTAGTCACGGCTGAGTACAAAAAAAATGTAAAGTAAAATTTTTTACTCTAATTTTTTACACTGTGTAAAAGGGTGAGTAAAACACATTTTCCGGGAAAACGTAAAAGTGACTACCGTATTTCCTCGAATTACCCTCCCCCTCGAAATACCCCCACTCGATATACCCCTCTCGAAATACCCCCCTCAAAATTCTCACACTGACAAAATAAACCCCCTGGGGGTATTTCGCGGAAATACGGTACCTATTTTTCGCACAGAAAATGTAAAAGTGAGTATTTTTCTTATAGAAAACGTAAAAGTCAGTGTATTTTCAACTTTTACTCTGGAATACATCAAAGATGTGTTTTTCTCATGATACATATTTCTTCAATATGAAAATTTCACTTGTTTTTCACTTTCTGTTTGTCAAAATGCCACTTTCTATGTGCCTCAAAATAAGTTTTTGTACTCGCATACTTTCAAAAAGTACTGTTAAAGGTGAGTACAGGTATTTTTTTGAAGGAAGCGTGAACGTAATTAGTCTGACTCTGAACTCGAGTATGTTTCTCGAGTAAACGTAAATAAGTTTTAACAACTCTACACATTGAATCTCAAACGTCACAGCGTAGATTTAAAAAGTTCCACTCTAAAGTTATGATTTCCAAAGTCGGCTTTGTATATATGCAAAAAGAATACAAGCTTCCGGAGAATACACTCGTTCTAGCTCACCTCCGTTTTGACCTCAACTTTGATTCCGTAGAAACGTCATTGCTGCTGCTTTCATAAACAAATGTCTGCTTCACCACGTCGCCACCGTTTTCAGACTGGCCAAATGTTACTCTGCATGAAGTTATGGGCGTAGTGCCAAATTTTAAACAAACTGGAGAATGTCGAAATGGTGTAACCTACCGTTTCACCCCATTTGTCTGATGGAGTCTGCGAAAACAACTGTTCATGTGAATAGAAAGTGCTTCTCTGAATGGTGTCACCTTAAGTACACTTTTGCGATTTTGGTCCATTTTTGCAGACAACTTTTATCTCAACTGCTTAGGTAAGTGTAGGTTTCCAGGCACGCTTGAAAGCGCAAAAATTACACCCAGAAGGTAATGAATAAATGACAATGACTTAGACGTAACACTGCATGCGCCCAATTTATGTATTAATATACAGAATTTCGTGAAAGCCCATAAATGCTAAATGCCGTGCACTGCAGCTCGCGGAGAAATGTCCACACGCATTGCATTTCAGTGCGCCAAATTTCACTGCTAATGCAAGCGAACAATGAAGGGCACTTGATCTCAATCATGCAGCGCAATATAATGCGAATGTGTTCGTTTTATTGGGCCATGATTATGATAAATAAGCCATTTCCCTTATGATCCAATAAGCCATTATGATAAATAAGCAATTCACTGTTGCTTCATGTGTGAAAACTGTGTCATTACGTTTGTAGTCAAAGCGCAAACACATAGCAGTTTTAAGCGTGCCTTGGGGCCCCACTGGTTGATAATTGCAGTAGCCATTGGTCACTCGCTAGCGGACATCGCATGATGCCATCGCTTAGCCGAGTGGCTATTTAGAGCATGGAAATGGATAGAGGATTACCTTTTGCCGGGCGACGTCGTTGCCGCCGCGGTGACGAGTGCCATTAAACCAAACCGTTTTGCAGTGTGGCTGAATTTACGTTAGCAAGTGTAGGTATTTAGGTAGTATATTTATCTGGAAATATTTTAGGCGTGAATGAAAATACAAAAATACGTGTTTCGTTCGTATTTTAGCACGGACCGCTACCGCCCATATTCTCTGAAAAGGAACCATGCCTGAAATGTTGTCGGAAAATGGAATGACAAAGTCGCATGATTCAATTGGAACAGAAGCGGGCGGGGGCACGCGCCTTCTACTGGATCTAGCTTGTGTTCCTGCCCCGCAAGAACTGTGTTTTCAGTGGGACGCTTTGCAATGTACAAGTGCGATGGGTGTTCTTGTATTTACAAAATACAGTCCCGTTTTCTTAGGTAATTGTTGACATTCAGGGCAGACGGTTCCTATTGGTACGCTTCTTTAAGTAAACAGTGTTCGTATTCAGTTGGATAGCAATTTTTACCGTCCTTGAACAAAATATTCTTTTGAAATGGGTTGAAAGTTGTTCGAGCCGCGATAACAAAACTGAAGAAAAAAAACTTCGACTGCAATTTTATTTGCTCAAGCGTTCAAAACCCCCGGATCGACCGGGGTTACTTTTGTCAGTCAAATTCCTCATTGCACTTTTCCGCTTGAACGTGTGTTTCGAAATGGAAATCGACTAAAAAAAACTAGACGGGATGAAAAATTATGAAACTTAATGCGTTCTATGCGGCGAATATGTTTCGGTTCAAATGATAAATGAATTTCAAATGTGGAAACCATAAGAGCCATTGTGCTCTAAAAGCGCTGAGGTCTATGTCATCCGGCCCGCCCCCGTATCAAACTTACCTAGATATGTAAGTATACTGAATCATGCACCTCGAAATTTTGAAGATGAAAATTTCCATACAACCACTTTTGAATGTAACTTTGAGTGTTGTTTTTCGCATAAGAAAAAAGCATCGATTCTAAATGTGACAATATCTGTTTGCATTGACAAATGGGGCATGTGGTGAACATCCGATTTTAACAGGAGCGCCGCCGGAATTTTTTTTATTTTTCCCCATCAATAAAAACATCGGATGCAATTTAAATGAATTTTTGCGGGCGATGCAATACTTTCAGCGCCGATAAAAATATAAATATTTAATAAATACATACTGTCTGTACATTCCGCATTGGGTCATACCGTATCCCATATGAATAGTGCAAAAAATTGCCACAATTTGATACCTTGCTCCTACAACGGCATCACTACTATTATACATGGTCTGGCTGAAAAGTCCCTGGACAGTGCTCGCCATTCGCGCTAGGGGTCAGCTACGGTCATAAAATTTTGACAGGTTAATATATCAGGTGTTTTGAGTTTTCACACAAAATTTCACCCCTCTAGCTCCACCCACTGCGGAACTGTGGGGGTTACAATTTCGGTCATTTTGTACTGATGTACACATGGTGCTCTAGCTCAATGCTGCTTTAAGTTGTGATCATGAAACTTTGGCTAGTGTAAGCCACCAGTGTTGGCAATGTGCCAGCACTAAACAACATTAGCTATGATACCATAAGCCTAGTCCATATTGCCATTACTGTCACTACTCTCACTACCAAATTCATCATTCTGCCTCTACGGTTGGTCAATACGGGTTAATACAGGATGCATATGGCATGCACACTGCTGTTGAACACAGGTAATGTGTCCACTACAGATTACTAATGAAACACAAATGAAATTTAATTGGCATTATTATTTACTGCACATTTCAAAACAACATTAAAATCACTGCAATAGAACATGATCTCAGATGATCACCAAAACATCCATCACAATTCCCACGTTTCTAGCACATCACCCTGATAGCAATGATGTTGATGGAAGTGTTGAATACTATCAGCACATTGCCAACACACTGGCTTACAGTAGCCAAAGTTTCATGATCACAACTTAAAGCAGCGTTGAGCTAGAGCACCATTTGTACATCAGTACATAATGACCGAAATTGTAACCCCCACAGTTCCGCAGTGGGTGGAGCTAGAGGGGTGAAATTTTGGGTGAAAACTCCAAACAGCTGATATATTAACATGTTAAAATTTTATGACCGTAGCTTACCCCTAGCGCGAATGGAGAGCACTGTCCAGGGACTTTTCCGCCCGACCATGTACATTCTGAAACAGACATATAAATAAGAACAGATGGAAACAACGATACGGCACCGCTCTATTTGGAGAAATAGGTGCTCCCACTTAAATACACACAAATACATAGGTGATCGGATGGGGTAGATTTTCTATTTACATATGGCCAATCAAAACAGTTCGTATTTTTTAAATAATATTGCCTTTTTTGCGTATCTACAGGTTCGAAGTTCAACTAATGCAATCGTGGATTTGTGATATTCCCACTCCGTATCCATCCGCCACAGTTGCAAAAACGTATCTATTTTTACACCAAAAATACGTATACTCGAGTACCGGGTAAATACGTTTACTTTTTCTCTCAAAAGTACCTGCACTCGCTTTAATAAGCTCTCTTTACTCCTGTAAATTACTCATTTATCCCTTTATATGATTAAAGAAAACGTATTTAAATGCTTATTCAGCATATATTATTGAAAAGAATTATGAACTTGAAGTATTTTTTGAATATTGAATTGACTTATTGGACTTAATGGAAGTGTTCCCTGCAAAATCGTTGAGAAATTTTCCTTTTATCAATAAAATATTCAATACAAATTGTGAAAAATTTGTAAGCAGAAAACTGGAAAACACTCTGTTGCTTCCTGTGAAATTTTTTAATTTTACATTTTTTTAAATTTTATTACATGCAAAATTGAAAAAATACCTCCTTTTACATTTTCTTAGGTGAAAAGTACTTTTACATTTAATTTATATGGCATTCACATTATATTTTTGTGACAACCAAAATTTTGATTTTTCAACCATTTTTGGCATTAAAATAAGTGTTTTATATGACGGCTGACGCTGACGCCCCCCCCCCCCGCCTCCCTGGCTAGTGGCTACCAGAGTTATTATATTTACCGTATTTCCTCGAAATACCCCCAGGGGGTTTATTTTTTCAGAGTGGAAATTTTGAGGGGGCGGGTATTTCGAGGGGGGGGGGTTATTATTTCGTCAGAAATTTTCGGGAAAGTCATACTAAAGAATACGCTTTTGCATACCCAAACCGGTAATAAACGTGACCAAATAGGGTATATAGAGACTTAACAGGGATGTAAACGTACATCGTTACACAAAGTAGCGTATGCGTATAACTGTGATGCAAAATGGTCACAAAAAATACATCATGTTTCTTGCATACATGATGTACCCTATTCCAGAGGGGGGTATTTCGAGGGGGGTTTATTTTTTCCTCAGCTCGAAAACACCTGGAGGTATTTCGAGGGGGGTTAATACAAGGCGGGGTATTTCGAGGAAATACGGTAAGTACTGAACTTTTTCAAAAGTACGTGTACTGGTAAAAACTTTCATTATTACCCATCCTCAAGAAAAACCTAGGTAAAATATTCAATTTTCACCCAGTACTCGGGTAAAATTGTGTAAAAATATTTTTCAAATGTTTTTGAGTAAATAGAGTATTTTTTGTCATTGGCGCATAAAATCGCCTATTTTTGGGGGTACATGCATAACTTGCATGCATGTATTTCAGGGTATTTTATTTAGTCTGGTTATGAAAATTTTTAAATTTTCCAACATACAAAATATTATTCTAATTTTTAGAAACTGGCTCGGGGCTCTATTTTCTCAAAGAAATGTATGTGGGTACATGTTTTTATCCATACTCACATGCTTAGAAAAAAGTACATATGAAGTACCTATATTTTTATGAATACAGGAGCAGATTGTTACTTTTTTGCTCTTTCCACGCTTGAATTGAAATTTCGGTAATACTCAAAAGTACCCAGTACTTGTGAAAAATATGACTGCAGATGGGTACTGGTTCAATTAAAATGTTTACTCAGTATGCAGTTTTACGCGTATTTTAGAGTAAACAATACCCAAAATCAAATCTGGTGGCTACGCCCCTGACGTTTTCTGCACTCGGGGTGTGAGTACCTAAATGTAAAATATAAATATTATGTTATTCTAAATATACGGTGGAAAAAGTTCGGTACTTTTAACAACTCTGCTATCCACTCCGGCTGTGCACAGAATACACATTCTCAATGTGGGAATTTTCAACAGGAATGCATGAGTGGGATGCAATAAAAATATTAGAGAAATCCGTCATTCATAACCATCGGTTTTCAATTGCCAAACTAAATACTTATATTTATGTTATCAAGGTTATGACTTTTTCACTCAAGAAGCATCTTTCGCATGACCGGTAATCGATGTGATTGGGAAGCGGCCAGTAGTATTTATTTAGTGACCGAGCAAAACTAAAAGTAAATGAAATAAAAGTAAATGAAATGCAGAATGCATGCAAATTTTTCAAATTAAAAAACATCACACCTTTGAAATAAACATCACAACAGCAACCATATAAACTTGATGTCGGGGTAGACACTTGCGTACCTGTCGATCTGCTTGTAAAACGTCAAAAACCGGAACTTTGGAAAAGAAATATTCAATTGTTCAATTTACAAATTGAATTCAAGTTTAGCTAATTTTGAACACGCCTCACCCACCCCCGCTTGCAGAATCTACCATAAATTTTTTACAAATATTTTGCAAACTTGGTGGGTAAAAAAGTCATGCAGAATGTCAAAAGTTTACCTACCTAGTTATAATATCCTAGGTATAAAGTTTTTATTTTACCTTATTGACATTTTGCATTTTATTTGACACTGCAACATGACTGTTCCCAGGACTTCGTGCTCAATTGCCCGATGTTATGTACTGCATATTTAAGTATAATACTTAATGTGCGAGATACTATATTAGTTGTGCATTCTACAATGCAAACATTTGACACATCCGTTCATCACTTCATTACCCCAGTGCAATCTAATCAACGAGTGATTACATTTTAGATGAGAAATGCCACCTGTACCTATATTAGTTATTTCACTAAGCTGACATGTTGTTTCAATCACATGGCAAATCGCAAGCTTAAAAGTAAATGAGGAAAATGTGTACCTACGCCTCTTTCTTTAAAAAAATATTCCTCGTACGGAAATGCGATTGTGCTTCAATGACAACCACAGGGTCCCCCTAGAATAACCCCCTCCATATGAGAAAAGTAAGAGCACTCAAAGCAAAGAAACAAACACATGAAGTTCAAAGGCATAACGAACAGTAGAGAAAACACAATGTGAATAAAGTAAACCAGTGCCTTTCATGTATAGACAATAAAAACATGTATAAAAACAGAATTTTTTTAAGTATGCTAACAAATGAGTTTAACTGCCTTGGTTAGTCCCACAGCTTGTCATTTTTTTGTTCTATACTACCTTTACTAGATCTTATATTAAATAAAATATTTACCTAAATAGTTGAATAGTAGTTATTGTTGAAATAGTGGAAGCTGACGATGGAATATCGCCCTTGATAGCTCCCCAATTATCATATGTGATGAAAAATAGCCAACTCCAATGACACCTTGAATACTTAAGTAAATCTTTGAAGCTCGTCTCATGAAAACAATGTCCTGAATTCGTGTATTCTCATAAATATCTTTATGTAGCATGGCGTATTTACTATAGTAAACACTACAATATTATACACATGGACTTACCATATTTCCGCGAAATGTCCCCTGGTTGTTTATTTTTTCAGAGTGCAAATTTTGAGAGGGGTTATTCGAGGGGGGGTTGATTATTTCCTCAACTGCGATGCAAATTGACAGCAATATATACATAATGTATGTCCATTGCATACATGATTTACATTATTCCAGACGGGAGCATTTCGTGGGGGGGGGGGGTCCTCAGCTCGCTCAGACCTGGGGGTATTTTGGGGGAGGGGCGCTAATTCAAGGGGGGTATTTCGAGGAGATACGGCATGTCAAAGATGTTTTATGTGTGTCGTTTGTGTGTGGATGCACTTTTCCTGCTGTCGCTGGGATGACCCGCCCAAACATAGCCATCCAAGCATGAAACTTTTATGAGACAAATGTGCACTTTATAGCCAAATTGGGATTTGAAACTGAAGTTGCAAAGGTTTGGCCACATAAAAACAAGAGAAGAAGTGCCTTGACTTGGCGGTCATTGTACCGCATAACATTATGAAAACTACACAACTACCAATATGTGCTTTGTCTACGTTATCGCAAATAAATAGAATATAGGTAGGTAAATATGGCAGAATTATTTACCTAGTTGTGAATCCAGTTTATCAAATCACCGGCTGAGAAAATACCATTTCATCAATCACACATCTGGATGCTGCGCCAAGGAGGGATTAGCTTTTGTAAAACAAACATTTCTGTCCCATCCTTGAAATTGTTCGCAGCTTCGGCGCTCCACACGGTGGTTGACGCTACTTTTTAGAAGTCGATCGAGTCAACTCAGAGTCAACTGTTTTAAGTATAACTATTTTTAATTTTTTACCTGTGTTGATAAAGAAATATTGAGAAGTCGATTGATGTAGAATGAAAGAAGGGGATTTTTTGGATACATATTGTCAATTGAATTTTTGACCAGTTGACTCTGAGTTGGCGCTAATTTTGGCGTCAACTAGCGTGTGTGGGACCTTATGTTCCATTTGCAAAACTCATAGTTTGCGCAACGAAATAAGTATCAGGCCCCGCAGATTATGACAGCACTACTACGTATTTATGAAAGCCGAATAGCATGGGTGAAGTATGGATGTGAGTAAAAACGAGTTTGTGTTTCAGGAAGGTCGGATAAATCCACGTAGGTAAATTGTACCCTAAAACTTGGGTCAACAAATGGCTTCCTGCAGTAAGCGTCTCTTCTCTTCACCATACAATACGCCGTATATCGCGCTGAAAGATAAATTCTCTCTCTCCTGAATATTAAAGCTAAGCCAAAGTGAGTTTTCAGAGGCGCTTCGCTGGCAGCCAATACATTTTCCTGTTGCATTGCAACGTAGCGGCAGAAAGGAACAGTGGCGCGGCACATGCCGCCCCTGCGCTGTGCACCGCTACAAGGCGGCAGAAAAAAGCCAGATGAAGGGTGCACGGCAGCGCTCGCGCGCGTCAAGCTGCCGGCACAATCACAAATGTTGCTCTGTGGGGGCTTCGAACTGAATATACCTACCTAGTACCTAATACACAGACACATCACACAAATCCGACAATCGCAACTTGCAGGCTGAAACTAAGGCTAGCTCTCATAATTCACAATATCCGATTACATTTTTTATACCTTAGCAAATGAGCGGGATTTAGGTTTGAAATGTGTGTTCTTTCGAGTGGTTCCCACCCTTTTTTTCGTTTGAATTTTTTTCCGTGATTTGGCAGATTCTCAAAGAGTTTGATTGGAGTAGGCACACACTGGTAGGAAAACGACGAAGACGACAACCGAGATCACTGACAGTACAAATTTAAGAGGAGAAGAAACCATCCCATTATAAATAATACCACATAAAGTAAATAGGGGATAAGTCACCCATGAAATGTATCAGTATAAATAAATAGACACCTAGGTATCAGATTTTGAAAGCCACCCAAATGGGAGCAGATCATAAGATTTGAAATTCAAAGTTTGATAACATCCCAATTGTGCATCCCAGAGCAAAACTGAGTGACCATTGAAAAGCCCGTTTCGAAGAGTACCATGACCTCAATTTTCAGACATGTTTATGGATATTTTACATGCATATTCGAAAAATACCTACCTATTTACCTAACTCTGAACTGAACACATACGGAAATGCACGGATGCACTTTTGAAATTAAACTACCTACCTATTTATTTTCATGCGACTTATGCACTTACCAAAATGAAATGGTGCTGGCCTGAGATGGAAATATGTATAAGGAGGGGAGATATGCACTTCCAACGTAAAAGTGCTAAAACGCTCTTTTTACTAAAATGCGAAAAACTGTGTGTTGATTTTAAATCTGCGCTTATACGTTTACAGCTCGACGTAAAATTCCAGCGTAAAATTCCATGAAATTTTTCCATGACGTAAGATTTCATTCCAGCGCAAATTTTTTTCCATGAAAGTGGATGATGATACAGGTCTGCAATTTTTCATGGACAATATATGTATCAATACCTTCAGTGTGTCCAAGAGTCATCGTCCACGGTCACTGCTTTTTGATTGAGAAAATTCAAACATTTCGATTTTACGTTTAAATTTTACGCCAGCTGAAGAAAAATCAATTCTACGCCGGGTGATTGCATGCAATGACATAGCGTAGAATTGATTTAGCGCCAAAATTTTAGCGCAAAATCGAAATGTTTGAATTTTCACAATCAGATAGCAGTGACCGTGGACGATGACTCTTGGAGACACTGGAGGTAAACTCGGCAGACATAAAACGAGTCAGCTATCCTTCTTTTATGTACGAGTAAGATATGTCTCATATTCGGATTTGAATGGCGGATTCTGTTTGATTCACAGTTTGTTCAAACCAATCGAACTTTCAAACACTAAAAATAAATGGATTAAGTACGGATACCAATATACAGAGTCGGAAAGCTAGATATCTCGCTCAAACAGTGCTGACAAATTCATACGGAAAAGTAAGAATATGATAGATATGCAGTGTGTGAAACTTGGCACGCGTCAGGTTACGTATTATACGAACAAGGTGAAAGACGCAGGATTTACGCTTGTGTCACTCATCAAGGCTGCAGACCGCAATTAAGCGACTGGAAATGATCGCAAATGTGTCAACTAGTCTGTGGGCTGCCATTTGCGATTATTTCTGGTCGATTTATTGCATTCCGCAGCCATAATCAGTGACGCGAACATAAAACCTGCGCTAATTTGTCTGAAACGCAAGCCTACTTGGACGTTGGCCAAATTAGCATGTGACCCTATCGTTAGTTTATACCGCACTCGTACAAAAATACCTTTTACCTTCTCGCGAGGCGGCCTACTGTTTATAATCTTGATTATCAAGGCAATATTTTGACACGCACTACGGAACAAAATTGATTTGGCGCAGTGCCAACGAGAGCCCGGAAAGGTCGGATGCAAATTCGATAAGTGTGCAAGTGCGGCCGAAGTTTCAGCTATGTAGGCCTATACACTTGCATCTACGAAACACAGTAGTTTCATCCAAGCTGTGGAGAAGTACTAACTATTTTTCAATACTACGCGGCCTTTGCGGACATCTTTCTGCCCTGCGACGCCTCGATTTTCACTCGGCGTTTTCACACTCGCTGCTATTCGCACATTTCTCACTATGCAAAACTCTCCCCCTCTCAGACACGAGCGAACCTAGCGCCGTTTTGGCGCGCCGCCGGATGTCGGCCAACTCGTCCGGCCGCACCTACGACCACCTGTTCAAGCTGCTGCTCGTGGGCGACAGCGGCGTGGGCAAGACGGCGCTGGTGCTCCGCTTCACCGACGACACGTTCGCCGCCACGTTCATATCCACCATTGGAATCGACTTCAAGATTAAGACGGTCGAGTTGGAGGGAAGGAAGGTTAAATTGCAGATTTGGTGAGTTTTTGGTTTGTGATTATTTTGATGCTTTCGTGTGGCATACATGGGGCCAGTTCCGCAAATTGAGAAGTGAGAAATAAAATGGCTAATGCGAAGTGAAATGAGAAGTGAATTGAGAAGGAAATTGGCAAAAGCGAATGTATATTACTTTTTATTTCTTTACTTCGCTTTTGCCAATTTACTTCTCAATTCACTCCGCACTTGCCATTTTACTTCTCAATTTGCGGAACTGCTACATGTAGGGTTGGGACGATATATCGATATCGAATATTGACCATTTTTTCTATATTTTTCGATATTCTGGTATTCTTTTTGAGGTATTTGTGATCCCATAAAAAATGGCTGAAGCCAACAAAAAGTGGACGCTGCAGCCAAACACATATGCTTATGAATGCACAAAGTAGTATATAAATGCCATGTTATTTTCACTATCAAAAGTAGGATATCAAGGGTAATGTATAAACATCCTTACAAAATATGATATTAACACAGCAAACTGCATCACAAGGAAACCATTTCACCAAACCTTTGCATGGCAGCTTGGCTCAAAAATTTGGCTGTTTTTTTTAAAAATACCAACCTTTTAAAAATGTAAAAAGCCAGCCACCCCTAGTCACAAGTATGACCTGAAGTGTTTGCTTAATAATTTTTCACCTTATATAATTTGATTCATCTGTTTTTTTCTTCATTACCTCATTTCAACTGTTGTGAGCCTCATTTAAAAAGATTATCAACCATGTTTGTGTCCAAATGGAAATACAATATGCCCCGCTGTACTAAAATATCAAAATATTGAGCATATTTTCATATCGAATATCGATATCGAATTCGGAGCGGCCGCGAAGAGCTGGCCGGAATATAAATACAAAATAAAGTTTCATTTCCAAAAAGGCATACGTGATTTCCAAATATATTTTGCACTATAACTCGAATATGCCTGTATATATTGATCTGAAAATTTAGGTAGAGGTACTATTAGACACGGGCTTTGCGGTCGTGTAATTCGTTTTTGCCTGTGATGCACCGTTAAGAAGTTATTCAACATTTAATTTCCAATGTTCAGATTTGTTCCCAATTTTGGGTGACTTACAAAATCTCACATAACTCCCTAAATATTTCACGGCCAACGAAATTTATGGTTACAAAAATTGTAGAGAAATGTCGGATCTATCTGAAAATGGCAAGGCAAGCTTTGTCGTCCAAACATAGCGCCGTCGGGCCATCGTCAAACTTTAAAATGCGCTTTTGAAAAATTGAAACTTGTGGATATATGCGTTTTTGGAATGAAACTCCCCATCTGGCTACCGCACTCGAAGCACTTTTTCGTATAAAAATCAATTCTCCGGGGTGTTTGGATTAGGGTTGGAAAAAAAACGTTTTTTTTAACTCGATGTTTTTTATAAAAAAACAAACGTTTTTAAAAAAAAAACGTTTTTTTTTATAAACGTTTTTGTTTAAAAGCTCCCAGATATGACCTAGTGTCAACATATATAGGTATGTCAGACACTGGCAATACTCTGTGATGTTAAATATGACCATATAATGGCTGTGGAGCCATGGGATAGCATAATAAGTGGTGATTTGTGTCAAAAATATCCATTTTTTGTCGACATATCGTTCGTATATCGCCTTATAGTCGAATGTTCGTGACTTCAGGTAAAGTTTGGCACGGAATGGTGATCAAACAAGGTTATAAAAGGAGGTTGTTACTTTGGGAGTGAAGTTACACACTGTGGAGGTACATGGAAGCACATTACCTCAATATTATATATTACAGCAACATATGTCGGCTTATTCACCCATGGTAGAACATAGAAATGGATGTTTTGATACTAAAAATGCAACAAAACCAATGAAAACAACCACCAATGTCAATTTGTGTGTGAAATTGCGCGCTTGCGCGCAAAAATTTTGCAAAATACCTAGTGCTTAGTACTAAAAATTTTGGCCGATGTTTTTATTTCAGACGTCATGTTTTTTTTAATAAAAAAACGTTTAAAAAAAAACATCGGCCAACCCTAGTTTGGATGGAGAATAAAAATTTCCAGCGTGCGTAGCAGCGTTGCATATTTCTATAACAATCGCTGATCACTCACAGGGACACAGCTGGGCAGGAGCGGTTTAGGACGATCACAACTGCGTACTACCGCGGTGCGATGGTAAGTCGCTTGGCACTGTGCCAAATGCAGACCGAACCGCCAAACACGACCGCAGCTGCGCACCTCAGGGCATGCTGCTGGTGTACGACATCACCAACTGCAGTTCGTTCGACAACATCGCCACTTGGATGCGCTGTGTGGACGAACACGCGCAGAGCGGCCAGCTGTGCAAGCTCATCGTGGGCAATAAATGCGACCTGAATGAGGGCAGGATGGTCAGCAAGAGTCAGGGCAGACAGGTGTGTCGCTTGTGGCCTACTTTGCTCTGCTTATATTTATGTATCGAATGGAGTTTCCTGTTGGATTCGAAAGTAGCATTGCAACGTTATACTGAAGATTTTCAAAATCATTAGCGCGTATTTTTGTACTCTGAATAATTATACATTATTAGTGCATGATTGAACACAGATTCACATGTGATAATAACATAACTACTCATTCATCATTCTGAGTATCATTATCGCGCTCGGCCCTGACTTTGTTCTGCCGCAAGACGCACACACCGCTCTGGTACCTGCGCTTGGTCCAGCTCGGCTCCACCTGCAGCTGGCTCCTGTAGCACAGGGCGATCTGGGGCCAGTTCCGCAAGTGGGGAAGTGAAAGCGCGTACGGCAAATGCAAAGTGGAATGGAAAGTAAATTGGCGAAAGCCAAGTAAAATGGTAAGTCGAGTGCAAAACCGATGTACCATTTCACTTCTCACTTCACTTCGCTTTTGCCAATTTACTTGCCATTTCACTTGAAATTTGCCATTTGCGCTATCACTTCTCCACTTGCGGCACTGGCACCTGTTGCACCCAGGGCAGGCATTTCATCAGCTCGCTGACGCCGTGGCCGCACGTGAGCGGGTCGTAGCCGGCGACGCAGAATCTGGCGCACGGCTTGGGCAAGTGCTGGATGTGCGCGCAGCACTGCCTCGCGTCGCCCCCGTCCGCGCCGCAGTAGGACAGCAGCGCCAGGTCCGACTCGCACTGCAGACTCGTCAGCAGCTGCGTGTGATGTGGCTAATGTGGCATTTATAATTGACACATTGCATTTCTTTCATGGTTGTGAGACCTTCCATCTGAAGAAAAACTGGCTAAAAATTAACGTTCTCTTATTAGCTTATTTGACGGCGCAGGACCAGTGCACAAGTAAACCCGGTGCACAAGTTGCCCCGGTGTACAAGTACTAATACCCCATGCACAATTCTACCCGTGCAGGCACTTGAGCACATCTGCACCGGGCAGTTGTAAGCGCCCTGCTAAGTTTTAGACTGACAAAATGGTGCTTGTGCTACCTTATAAACAGCATGGAATTGTGAAAATTCTGACAGAATCTAATTTCACCCCGAAATACTTGTCACTTAAAAGCACCTCAAGGTTAGAATAACACTGGTCCCCACAACTTTATAAATAAAAATAAATATTTTGTACATAAAGAGATGCAGTTTCAGTGGCTTGTTATGATCAAGCCAATGGCACAAACACACTATCAATGCTTCTGTAATGATATACATTGTGAAATAGTGACTTCTGTTTCTGGTGCCATTTTTGCGCCTGGTGCCATTGTTTCTGGCACAGTTTGGCGCCTGGCTCCACGTTTTCAGATGGCGCCATGGCACCATTTTCTCTGACGCCCTTTGGTTTTGAATTTTGATGGCGCCATGGCACCATTTTTTTGAATAGCGCCTGGCGCCACTTTTCCTGGCACTTTTCTATCACTACTCATAACCATATTTGGGAAGTATGCAACCGCCAGGTGCACATGTGGTGCCCAAATAATGCACAAGTATGCTCAAGTAAATATCTGCCTGGTGCACAAGTATCCACCCAGTCCGGTGAACAAGTATGGGCACTATACTTGTGCACCTGTTCGACTTGTGCACAGGGTATAAAAACTTGTGCAGCATTACAAGGTCTGAGAGGCGCTGCACACGCTAGTTGACATAGATTCCAGCGTCAACTCAGAGTCAACTCCATTTAGTTGACACAACCTATTTCTTAGTAGACATTTACGCAACTGCGTATGTGTTAACCTGTTTTTTGTTATTTTTTGGGTACTTAGGTCTGATTGTTAAACAATATTGTCAACTGCAAAAAATACATTTTCAGAAATGAGTTGACCCAGCCTTCTTTGATGCTATTTGTGTGATTTAAATGTTCCTATGTTGTTAAGCAAAAGCCATTTGATATTGCGACACTTGATTATTCATGTTACAGTAAAGTATGATAATTTTTAAAAAAATTTCTTGTTTCACATTGAAAATTTTTTAATTTGTGACATGTGTAATTGTGTGAAAAAATTTTTGGTGATTCATGTAGTATTAATATAGGGCAATTTTTTGATATATCAACATGTTTAAATGATGCCTTAATGATAGATGAAAAAATTATTTTGTATCAAACCAAAATTTATTTTTCATTTAACACAACAAATGTATATCATATTGCGAACAGTACCAGCAGAAAGATAAAAAAAATTGGAACATAGTGATCAGTGAACAAAAATAAATGCATACAGGAAACAAAATATATGATTTTTAGAAAATTCTATGTATAAATATTTCAAAGTTATGTTTTTACTGCAATTTAAATTGTGTAATACATGTCATTTGATAGAGGAAAAATTTTCAAACACATATTTTTTAATTGTTAAGAATGGAAACATTTTTGACTTTCAAAAATGATTTTTGAAAATGAGTGAAAAATTGCTGAGTTGAGCATGAATTCATGAATTTGACAAATACAATCACATGATATGTCAATTGAGCAATTTGGTCATTTTATTTATGACAGTCTGCATTCACCAGTCTTTATCCACTTTTTCACCTTTTCCCTCACTACTACGGCATCAAATTACATTTTTAGTAAGTTTTGTGATAAAACTTTTTCGAAGTTGACAAAGTTAAAAATTCATGGTTGTCAAGTGAGCGTGCGCGTACGATCAGTACAAAAACCTGATGTCAACTCAAGCAAAAAATTTGGACAAAAATGTTTTTCAAAACTATTAAAATTTTTCATGCAAAAAGTTCTTCTATGAAAGATGGAGTAAATTTTTCTCTATCAGAGTCTCAAATTTCATACATTTTCAATTAAAAATGAATTAATAAAGGTACTTTTAGAAAGTCGGCGAGTGCTGTGTCAACTAGCGAAAAAACGTACTTTTTTGCACTATTTTGGGCAGTTGACAATGAAGAGCGACTACTTGTGTCAATTGAATTTCTGTAAAATGAAAATGTCAACTAAAAACGTACACTTGCATGCACTACATACACGCTTTTCACTAGTTGACATTTTCACTATAAAAATCTGTTATTTGAGTGCAGCAAAAATGTCAACTAAAGTTGATTTTTGCCTAATAAAATCACCCAATTGACAAAGGTAATCATCAAGAAATGTCAACTGAATGAAAAACGTACACTTTTTAGCGCACGCGTGTCATTTTAATTGACTTGTCACTTTCTCAAAATTGTCAACTGTCCAAATTTTTCAGTTGACACAAAAAAAGTGTGCACGTTTTCAACTAAATAGGTTCTGGGGTCAACTAAAAAAAAACAGTTGACTCTGAGTTGACTCAATCGACTTCTAAAAAGTAGCGTCAACCACCGTGTGGAGCGCCAGAGTGGCACTTGGATTGTATTATTAATGCTTTTGTACCCCCTGCAAGAAAAATTTCGATGCCAGACTAGGGCAGGCTTTAAAAAAGACAAGCATCAACACTATCTTTTTTAAAATACGATGCCAGCCAAAAATTGGCTTGTTGTTTTTTGATGCATTTTTTACTGGGTACCCCCCCTCACCTCCATGGGGCTCACTCCATATCTGCATAGGTCTGCGCACCCCCGAATACCCCCTGAGGCCAGCCTTTGGCAGCAGCTCCTGAATCTCTTGTTTGCGTGGTTCAAACACATGCAGGGGCACCTCTTCCACGCCTCCAGTTTAACGGCTGCATGGTGGCACAGTCCTGCAGCAGCCACTGCGGCGCATCCTGGGAGCAGTCCCAGACCCTGTAAAATGTCAAATGTCATGCAAAGTGTCAAAAGTCCTGTAAAATGCCCTGCAAAATGGTGAACGTACGTTTGCTATTTAGCAGGGCATTTTACATGACTTTTGAAACATTGCGTGATATTTGACATATGACAGGGCATTTTACAGGGTCTGGGATTGGCACCTGGCGGGTCCTGAGCTTTGGCGTCGTTCTCGCCAGTCTCGCAGTGGGTGGGCAGCGGCAGCGATCTCAGCGGGTCTGTGAGCCGAGTCTTGGAATTGGTGAAATGGTTAAAGCTGCGCAAGTTTTGCCGGTCTGTAGCAGGGATTGGCGCTTGGTGTGGGTGGATCTATTCAATTCTTGCCGTGGACGTTGATGTCAAACAAATATTTATAAGGGTACAGCGATGGTGATTGCTGTTTCTATATTTGGACTTCGTGTGGTAGTAAATTCAAAGTAGACTTTTTGAAGGATGGATAGCTGAAAATGGGCAATGCATAGCTAAGCGGCTTAAAAATAGGTGGAATAAAACTAAACTTTTTAGATAACGTACTGAAGTACAAATAAAGTTTAACTTGAGCCGAAAATTTCTTCTGATAGGTAGCTCACTTCAAAAAACCCTGGTATTACCTTCAGACGAGTGCGCGAATGTGGCGACCAGTGCAGTGGACATCAGGAGCACAATTTGCTTGTTCTGAATCAGCTTTTTCATTGTGACTAGCATTGTCAATATGTAGTTGCGTGCATTTAATTATTCGACCACCAGTGTGTCCGAAAATACCATCAGCGACGCGTCACCGTTTAGCCACCTAAACATCGACAATCGATCCATTCTCAGCTTGGCAGCGACGCGTTCTGTTTGCGCTCCACTGGCGCTATTGTGTCCCCCCATTCGCTGCTGCGTCAATCCGAATTTTCGCACACATTTCAACTTTTTTTTCATCCGACTGCATTGTTTATGCGAAATTGAATGCCGGTTCACCTGTGTGAGTGACATTTGCAGCTTTGTGTATTTATTAATAGAATCTGCGTTATGTACGCGATTCGAGTGTGTAAGCTGAGTGATTAGTGTCACTTTTGGCCGCGCCTCGAGTGTGTGGTGGGATTTTGAAGCGCTGAAATTGTCTGCACGATTTTCTGATGACATTGTCGCGTACCTGTCTGGTATAACATCTATGTACATATGTTTTGGAATTTCATTGGCTGTTTGTAATACAAAGTGGTCCATTTGAAGTAGGCCTCACATATATCTCACATTATATTCATATGCAGTCAGTTACACTCTACTTAAAATATGCATGTGGTGCGGGTGACCCATGTTGAACACGTAATTTCCTAGTACCATATTACCGCCGTTTGTATGCATAACTCCAGTAAAAAGTACCCTCTAATAAAAAATGAAATTTTGGCCTTTTTGAACGTCACAAATTAAAAGAAGGATAGCTCCAATAGAAGGCACAGCTGGCTGCGTGCCAAAACGCGTAAAACCGATCTCAGCGAGTTTTAGCCAGTCAAATTGAGCTTCACGTGATTATCTGGTCATTGAATGTTGATCCTGACTAGGGTGTCAACAAAAACTTTTTGGCGGAAAACGGAAACGGAAAAATTTTAACGCTTGCCGGAAAACGGAAAAAAATTTGCACTTGGCGGAAAACGGAAAAATGAAAGGCCGGAAAACGGAAACGGAAAAAATTTGCTGAAATTTTGCTGGAAACGGAAAAAAATTTGCAGAAAGTTATCCAGAAATAAATTTTTTTGCAGAAATCTTGCTAGAAATACAAAAAGTTCACATAATTGAGCACCTGCATGCATGTTTACCAGTTTGGTTGAAACAAAAAACAGAAAATTGAGCTGGAAAGTGAAAAAAGTTGGAAAAACAGACAATTGAACCGGAAAACAATAAAACGGCGGAAAAACTGAAAATTTAGCTGGAAAACGGAAAATGAGCCGGAAAAACGGAAACGGAAACAAAAAAATAAATTTGCAGCCAGAAAATGGAAACGGAAAAAATTGCCTGCGGAAAGCGGAAACGGAAAACGGAAAGTTGACACCCTAATCCTGACTCCTGGTTCACCATCTTTGTACATTCCAGTTTGATAAAAAGAATTGAGCTGTTTTGTTAGTGTTGGTCAGATGTTTGCAAAATCTGGCTAAACAAAAAGAGGTACCCTCTAAATAACTGTAGGTGCAGAAAAAGTGATGAAATCAATAATTGGCAAACCTAAAATTGGAGGTAATACGGTAATATAACGTATTTACATTCCAGGCTTCAGTCCACATTTCACCCCCCCCCCCACCCAGCTGGCAAGCACTCACTCGGCGCGCTTCATGGAGACGTCTGCGCGCACTGGCGAGGGCGTGGCCGACGCGTTTCTGTCCATCGCGGCCGACATCATGCGCACGGTCGAGGTGGACAAGCCCGCCTCTCCCGATGTCAAGGCCAATGCCAATGGCTCAGCTGTGATGCTGGATGAGGGCTGCCAGAGTGCTGCGGTGCCTAGTTTGGTTGGTTTGTGTGAAAGAGTTCGGACAGTGTTCGGGTTTGCTGTTGTGCCTGTTTACACTGACCACTGCAATCTGTCTAGATGAAACAATTTATATTTCCAAATATTCTTATTTTTGGACCTGACCGTACTAGGATGTCCTAAATGATTAAGATTAAGGATGGCTTTTCATGTGCCAATTCCGCAAGTTGACAATATAAAAACAAGAGAAGTAATAATTTAAAAGTGATGTAAAATGAGAAGTAAAGTTAAAAGAATTCAATTTAGAACTGAAAGGTAAAAATTTGAAAGAAGAGTCAAATGAGAAGTAAAAAGTTAAGAAGTCAATCCTTTTTACGTTTTACTTCTTATTTCTAAGTTTCCTTTTCTTTTTACATTTTACTTTTTCTTTTTCTTTCTGAATAGTTAAGTTTCACTTCTAAATTGTTTTTTTTCACTTCTCAACTTCGGAATTGACCCCACCTGTGCTTTTGTTTGTGCGTTTGATAAGTTATGCCTTTTGCAGTCGAACGCGTCCGTGTCGAGTCGGTGGTCGAAGCTGCACGATCGATTCAGCAGCCGGTCACCTTTTGCTAATTGGAGATGCCATGTAATTTGAGTATTGGTATTGCAACTTGGTGCGTTCCAAAAGTTGTATACTCGACGGATAGCACACCTAGTATGTAAACCTACCATAATTTAATGAATAAAATCTTGTGATAAACTTCGTAATAAATTATTCCATAGTAAAAACGAAATATTTTGATGAAAAAACTGTATAATTTTTGGCTCATTATTCAGATGGGTTATGGTAGGTTTTCATACTAAGTGTGATGTCCGCCGCGTATGCCCTTGGCTAATTTTGAGCGAACGTTGTACTGACTATTTGCTGTAATCGAAATGTAAATGGAGTAAATCGAAATTTACTCCATTTTCGCCAACTAATTGACAAAATCCTCAATCCTAACTTACCCATAAGAGGCCGAAATCGGGTTTTGTCATGTTTACAGTGGTAACAATCAGCATCACCGTTAGATATTTTTGTCGACAGTGGAATAGATCCCTTCCAATTTTTTCACGTTAAGATTGTCTACAGTCTACTGACTGCCCAGTTTACAATGGAATGTATCATATTCCATACCAATAAACCAAAAAATTTTTTTATTTTTTTCTCGTCGGATTGCATCAGTTCCAACCGAGGGTTAATTGGTAAATCACACGTGACTATATTCACCAAAATACGGTAAAACTATTTCGTAATTTACATTTACTTTACGACATTTAATCCGATCTGTATAAATAATTACTGGTCCGGTTTTTCTGGCTATAGGCCCATTGAAAAGGGGACCATCTAGCTGAAATTCTCGTAGTAGAGCTAATTGATTCCTTGAAACGTTTTAAACATGTCTTGTGTCAACCGATAGAGGTACACAAGTTTGATCACCTGCCTGGGTATTAGTTCTGGAACGACGTTGCATACGTGTAAAATTCTTGTATCTGTTTTTGAGCAGGTCTTATTGTTTATTGAGTTATCTATAGATATTTACGTATTTCAAAATGTTCCTATTAAATGAGTAGGTAGTATACATTCGAGGAATGGATTATTGTTTTCGTGTTGCATCTTTATAACTTTTTACACCTAAATATATTTAGTATTTATGGTTTGGACAATTGTGACGTACACATGCATAGTGCATTTTATCTACAACTATGCAATCTCTGTTTAAAAAATGTCCGTTTAACTATCTCTAGTCTAAATACTGCATTTGTATTCGATTGAAGGTCTCAAAATTTATTCGTTGCCATAATTTTAGCTTTTTCTGATACTGGTCTTGTTAAGTATTTTGCTTACTGTTTTTTCCTGGCACGTTTTTCTCGCCCTTGAAAATATGCACGAACTTTAAATGTCGTCAGCCACTCGCTATCTGCGCCACAGTTTTATAGTTTGATTGTTGCAGATAATTTTCTGTTGCTGTTTTATGCACTCTGAAATGATGGGAAATCACATTTTATAGTGGTATCCATCTGTGATCTATTACAGAAATCATAAATGTGCGATCTTGTTTTGTCAAAACATCGTGTGCAAGAATAGAATACTTTTAATACAGGTAACTATCACTTGTGTAAACGTTTTTTTATGTCTTTTCCATCGACATTATACTTTTTCAGTAATGTGCCGTCGCCAGCCGTTTTTTGATGCGTGGGTAGACTGTACATATTTAAATCTGTCTGGTAAATTCTGTGAAGTGTTTCAGGCTGACTTATCGATGCCGACTAGCTGCTGGACACTCGACAACACAATTTGAAATTGCTCACTCGCCTTGTAATAATAATGTCTGTGTAGACCCACTTATGCGTAAAAACTAAAAAGTGCAAAATCCGGTGCCCTCTTCCCATTGATTGCAGTTTTTTGGCATTGATTGAGACCTCGTTCTACATTTAGTGAGTTGTGCCCGGATTGTATTTACCTTGCTGTTCTCTGTATTTACAGTGCAGAGGAAATGGCGTCTCGCACACTAGTTGAACATTAGCGTACTGCATTCAGTTGTATACTAAAAATTTAGTATGCACATTTGTTTGAAATTTGGGTATGGTGGGTGGGGCCTAGGTAACCATTTACATTTTTTAGTATATGATATTCAGTTTTTCATGATACAAACAGTGTCATGTACAGAAAGTGACAAAAACAGACAATGATAATTTTACAGTAATGGGGCCCCACACACTAGTTGACACAGCGAAGAATTTTCAATGTGTCAACTGAAAAAAGTGTCACTCATGCGCGTGTAGTTGACACAGGACGTTGATCACGATGTTTTCATAAAACATTTGTGCTTATAGGTTTCCGAAAGTCACATAAATCAAACATCAAACCAAACATCAATTATGTCTACTAAATCAGAAAATGTAACACACTGTGCATCACACTGCTACTATTTCTAGTTTGCGTATTAAGTTCTACACTTGTGTCTACTGTTTCAGTTGACACATTGAAAATATGAATGTGTCAATTGACCAAGTTTGGTAACATTCAAGTGACAAATGCATGCACAGTTGACACAAATGTATGAGTGTGTGGTTACGCATGCAAAATCCTATGCAGAAAATGATGGCACATGGTCTTTTGGGTCACATACTGCTAGAAATTTCAAAAATTCAAATTTCAAAGTTTGAGATATCAAATTGTTGATAACAACATAGTAATTTCAGACATATACAACAATAGTGGCACTTATTTTTCAATTTTTTTTAATTTAAAAAAATTAAATTTTGATATATGGAAGTGGGAGAATATGCTAGTTTGGCTTAAAATGGGTGAGGGTAAATTGCCATGGCTGACTTGGCAAAATGGTTGTTGACACAAATTTTTTGTCAGTAAATTTTTAGTTGACAACACATATGTAGTGTTTGTGCTTACAGAGTAACACATAATGCTGTGTAACTATCATGTTACATTTTATTTGTGTCAAATGAAAATAGTGCCACAACTTATGTAATTTAATATGGTCCTTTGAATGGATCAAATGTGAAGATCAGGAACTTACACCCTGCATCATTTTTCACTTGTGTCACATTTTTGTATTTGACACAAACACTTTTGCAAATGTTTGTACTAGCACAAAAAGGCAAATGGCAGCTAAGCTCCACCCACCAGCCCAAAATTTGACCAAATGTTTCAAATCAATGTTCAGTTGACACACAAACAATCTTGTTGCTGTGTCAACTAGTGTGCAGGCCACCAATGTTACATGAACATTGCACACGATTTTGTAAACATACATTAACACAATGTTGTCAACTGGAATTGTTCCCCTTAAAGATGAAATATCTGGCTCTGCTACCTTGTATTTATTTAGTTGAGGAGAGTTCAGCCGGGGTTTTCAGCAAACCAGGATCTTCACTTTCATGTGCACACCACCTAAGATGTTGTCAACTAAACAAAACTTTCAACATCATATACTAATTCAATGGTTTTGAACCCATCCAAAGATGCACAATCATTAAAAAAGTACCATTTTCTATGCAATAAATGTAGTTGTCAAATGGTGGTTAACATCATGTACTGAACAAAAAATGCACACAGAGCAGCATTTCATGCACCTTGACACCTTGTTTGTATTGTCAAACACTGCCAAGTGAACATTACACTTGCACAGATTGTTCAGTATAACATGTGCAAAATGAAACTTTATTTGAATGTGCTCAACAATTAAATTAGTATGCTCAAATGGGAATTGCACAATTGTATTGGTACGCAAACAGCATTTAATTCTGTTGTCAGCTAAATGATCACAGCACAGCACATTTGTAACAGACTTTTATTTAGTACAGAACATTGTCTGCCAGTATTTTGAGTGTGACTTTCCGGAACCAAGTAAGCACAAACATTACATGTCACATTTGTACTAAACTGCCGTGTTGTTAACTGAACATGCACAGGTGTGCTTTTAGTTGACAACAGCCTCCATTTTTGGGTGTCTGTCAAGTAGCGTGTGGGCCGCCAATGCTGCTGTCTCCAGGCCGCAAATACACTTTGAACCTAAGGTGTCCGACAGTGCCTCACGTTCGATTTGATTGAATCTGGCTCCAGATGAAATACACTTTTGTTCTCATGAAAACCTAACACCCACGATGCGTTTTTTGTGTTCAAGAAGTTGCGTTTTTCACGATCACGATCAACAACAATTCATGATTGCAGTACCAAAAATGCGCGGAATGCAGTAAAAATTTATGTGTCAATTTGGAGACATTAAAATTATCGGTTCCGCGAGCCTCAAAGGCGCCGCTCAGGACTCTCACGATTTTCATGCGTGACTGTTGTAAAATATGCCAGCGATTTTGCGCTACTGATTGGTCGTTGAAATAAACGAACTTTGCCTGGATGAACGAAATCTGGAATTTCAGCTGTGCACGTTAATCGTAGATTCTGGAAAACTCCCCTCAGCATGATCGACTTGGAAATAAACTCCCTTGCGTAAGTGTTGTATTTCAATATACGGTATTTGTTTGAATAAATCCCCTGGAAAATTATTATTTTGTCAGACTTTTTTGAGGGGGGAACTATTCGGGGGAGGGGGTGGAATTGTCAAGGGCGGAATTATGATTTCGTTGGAATTTTCAAGCATATTTCTATCAACTCAGGGGGGGGGTGTATTCGAGAAGTGAAATTATTCAAGCAAATACGGTATGCATACTGTGGGTACTGTATTAAAATATTTTGTTAAATAGCATCAAAATTACAAAATATACATTATAATACTACCGTATTTCCTCGAAATACCCCCCGGGGGCTGATTGTTTCAGAGTGAGAATTTTGAGGGGGGGTTAAACGAGGGGGGGGGCTTATTAATTTGCCAGAAATTTTTCGCACTCCGGTACTAATTCGTTGTTTGTGACTTACGTCGACGAAGAAAAATACAACAGAAAGCACCGTGTATAAGAGTCTATAGACTTCTATAAGTATGTAGATGGTTTAAACGATGTTCTAACGTAACACAGTCAATGTTTTTACTGTGTCTTCTGCATTGCCCAATCACAAAGCGCAGCTTTTGTCATATACCGTATTTCCTCGAAATACCCCCGGGGGGTTTATTTTTTCAGAGTGAGAATTTTGAGGGGGGGTTAAACGAGGGGGGGTGTACTTTCGCCAGAAATTTTTTGAAATCCCAGTACTAAAATGTCGTCTGAAACGTACGCAGACGTCGAAAAATGCAACAAAAATCGCCATTTATAAGACTCTAAAGACATTTATAAGTGTGTAGACGTACAAACTGTTCTCACAATACAGAGTCATCGTTTTTAACGGTGTTCTGCATTGCCGGGATGACAAACCGCAGCCTTTGTCATTTACGTACTCTATACACTCAATTTGGGGGGGGGGTATTTCGAGGGGGGGGGGGGGTTTATAAGTTCATAGTGTCCATTTTGAGGGGGGGGGGTATTTCGAGGAAATACGGTACATTCCCTTTACGCTCAATTTGGGGGGGGGTGTATTTCGAGAGGGGGCTTTTATATTCATAGTGCCCATTTTGAGGGGGGGGGGTATTTCGAGACGAGGGGTATTTAGAGGAAATACGGTATTGGGCCCCCACACACTGGATGTCAACTGAATTCGTGTCAACTAAATGTCAACTGAATTTAAGTGATACTGTGATTTCAACTTATCTATCTGATAGACCATAGTTCACTTTACATCATGACACTTCATTTTCATTGTTCCTGTTAAGTGTGATGCTTTTTACAAACTTCTTGTTTAATTCAATTGACACTGAGTTGACGCGAATTTGCGATGTCAACTAGTGTGTGTGGGCCCATTATGAACTCAAATTTTGAATGTGTGCTAAATACGTTTTTTGCAGTAAATATATTCATACCCCAAACTCTTTCTGACATTGTTTGACAAAAATTCTGTTGACAATGTTTGACAAAAGTAAGCATCGTTGAATAACTCCTCGTAAAAATCTCTCTCGGGAATTGATGAAATACCTAGGTAGATATATGTATACGATATGTATACACTCTAATTACATTTACGAAATTGGTAGATGTGGTAAATAAATCCATCCGGGAATTGAAATGGAACTTCACCACATTCTTGCACCAGTTTTACACCAATCTTGATTTCAATTTGAATTGACTCGAACATGATAAGGAAATGCGTGTGCACGCAAACAAACTTTTAATATGTTGTGCTGTTTGTGGAAATTTTTCGCCATGCTGCGGTGATAAACAATGCCACCTGTGCGGAAGAAATGGGGTAATGTATTATATCCATTTATGTTTAACCTACGTAAAGGAAGCAACCATATTTATCCTCAGATTAAATAGTAAATGTGAAGCGCAAGTTGTTTGTTTCCGTAAATTGGTTTGACAAGTTCTGTGCTCTAAAAACGAAAAAGAATACACAAAATTTCATAGGTAGTCTGTCTAAAGTGTCGTGTGCAGCCTTGTCTGGAGAGTGGTACTGTGACTTCACATTTTTTTGAAAAAGATGCTTCAGATTAGGATACCTCTATGAGAAACTTTGAATATCGGTTTAAATTCTCAGACAAAATGAAGGTTGTATCAGATGCCATGAAGTAATGTCTTTTTTGCTTTTTTTCATTTCAGCTGGTATTCCATTTGAAATAACAGCATGCAAAAGTATCGGTGCTGAGTATGGCGAGTGTTTTTAGCAATATGCACAGACAAAATTGCAGATTGTTAATAAAAGATAATTCACAACAAATAGGAATTCTTGTACAATGGAAAATAATTACCGTTGATGCTATTCCAATGCTCTACAGTAACTACATAATAACACCCATGGCTATCATTTTATATAGCATTTCGTTTCTGAGCTGATTTTGAGGAAAGGTTGGTCCAATTTGAAAAAAATCAGGGTTTTTTAAACTAAAAAACTGTTCTAAAAAATGTGTTCTGAAAAATCAATTCTTTACCAACCCTTGTCAAATCTGTATAAACGGTCTTTTTGTTCCAATAATTTACTTGTATATCATTCCATGTCATAAGATTGGAGTCCATATCACTTGGTTCAGTTGAAATTTTACACGTTTTATCTACATCCATATTATTGTCCATGTTGTGCAAAGACATAGCTATTTCTACCTCCACGCTCCACGTCCACACAATAAAGCCAGTGAAAATTATTGTGGTGTGCAGACATATTGTGGTAAAAGTAATACTGTCAATTTTTTACCCATTGGAACAAGCACATACTTTCACGAATAGTATGTGGAAGTTGAATTTCACCCATGAACATATTTGACAATACTTATCAGCTTGACTAAAACATTGATCAAAAGACATCAGAAATAAAAAGGACTGAAAATATTTAAAGCCAGACTTCCTATTCATTTTTATATTGTGAAATTCCGTTGGAGGTTGGGCGAGTGTGCTAAATTTTAGTTTTCTGTCAACAGCTAAATGTCAGCCTATTAGAACACTTACCTTCGAAAACTGTGAGACACATCTGAGTGCGGCGTCACGTCCGTGTGTGTTTATGCAATGGTGTTTTAGTGGCATTTGGCTGCGCCGCCGCCGTGTGTCTTGGTGCGCGTGCAGTCGGAACTCTGTAAACGTGCGTGGGGATTTGTCGGCGCGTTATCAATTTGACGCGCTGCACGAATGGGCTGCGGGTTGGTTGCCTAGCTACAGTATGCCGTTGAATACAGCTGTTTTTCTTCTCTTGTGGCAGCGTTGGGCAACAATGATAATAAGCCAGTCAAAATTGACACTACGTTTGATAATGTCGACTGTCATACGCCGCAGTCTTGTTCATTGCCGCGGTAAAACCGTCCGCCTAAGTTATTTTTCCGAGCCGCGGGCCTGAGCCAACGATGGGTAAGTTCTCCAAAAAAAACACTTTCTGTGTTTTGAGTTTTCCAAAAATGAATACCTGTGTTTTGAGTTTTTTCCTCGAAAAAAACTTGAGTAACTCTGTTTTTATTTCTGTGTTTTATTTGTAAAAACTCGAGTTTTTTCCTAAAAAATTCTAATTTACAGCATTTTGATGTGGATAGAGCGGTTTTCTTATAAAATATTGGTTTTGCACATGTTTTAACCCCACATAACATCAGTGTATTCATTCAAGTGTCAAAAAAGTCCATAAAAATGTCCACAATGAGGACATCCACATCACAACACCAGCATCAACAAAATGCTCAGAAACGACAATTTACTCAGTACTCCAAAATTCTTCAATGGATGTGCACTGTATGGAAAACTACGGAATTGATTTGAACTATAACTATACTTAAAAACATGTCAAAACTTAAATTGTCAAATCCACCAGGAGATGTGCATGCCATCTTTTATCTATTTTTTGTTTCATCATAAAATATGAATACATTATGTGCATATATACATAAATACTACACATGCATCTCTTGTTTAGTTTAACTGAATTCATGTGCATTCAACTGCTTCGCTGAAAAAAACACAAAAACTCAAAAAACTTTTCGTGTTTCGGTGTTTCTGTGTTCTCCAAAAAAACTCATTTGAGTTTTGATTTTTTCAAAATTTGTGAGTTTCCGTGTTTCTGTGTAAAACAAAAACACAGAAACTCAATGAGCGGTTTTCTTATTTCTGTTTCTGTGTTTTTTTTTCTGTTTTCTGTTTTCTGTTTCTGTTTCTGTTTTTTCTGAAATTTCTGTTTTTTTCATCGTTGGCCTGAGCACGTTTTGTAGCCGTCATGTGCCGCACAGGTACATACGTGTGTAACTGCGATAAACCGGCGTAGACACGCTCGAACTTTCTCCTCAACCGTGATATGTGCACTGAAATTTTGGCATGAATTTTTTCATGTGTAGAGACTAAACATGTTAGGAAAACATTGAGAAACATGGTAAGAATGAAAGTACAAAGAAATTTCAGCAGTATTTTTCTTGTTCGACTATCTTGCAAATACCAATTTTTCGCCGTTTCAGCTGATTGAAGCCTCATATTTATTGTCCTCATGTCAAAACATCATTTTATTGTCCACAAACCACTGCCATCAATCAAAAACTGCAATCCGCCCAGGCTACAAAACTCATTTACTCAAATACATCAATTTCCCGCGTCTACTGCATCGCGCCATGTCGGCCAGCGCGGCCGGCCCGTCCACGTCGACCGCGTCCGGCGTGGTGTCCGAGCCGCCGCTAGACTTCGCCGCCGCCCTCGATCAAATCCAAGAGGACTTTATGGGCGCGCTCCAGTTGCAGCAGAATGGCGCCGCCCACGTCGGCAGATTTAGGGCACCTGTCGATAGGAAGATCGATAGAAGCTCCGTTGGGAATGTCAGGATCAAGGTGAGCATGAGTTTTTGTGGGTGCGTAATGGATGGTTTGTAAAGATTGAATTTGCGTCTGCACATTGATTGACAAGTGCCAAGAGAGTTTGCAATCGGCAAGAAAAGTCCGAACGAATAAGATTTGGGTGTTATTCAAAGTCAATTATAAATGAATTACGTTCTCATAACGAACGTTCTATTTTCATCTAGCTATCAATTTGACTTGTTCTAGTGATTTTCTAGCATCGTCAAAAGTCCGGAAGTGTGATGACTTTCAGATGAGCTACAAGGGCGAGAAGCGAAGTGTACACTTTCGACGTCCCCTGCGATTGACCACATTGCAAGCGAAGCTGATCGACATGTACGGCCGCCCGCTGTGCATATTTTACACTGTTGCACAGGATGAGGTAAAATATCATATAAATATTTGGAATGTTTTACATGCATTTTTTTGTCTGGCAAATGTCTGATATCAGCAACCAAATTTAATTAACCTGACTCTTTTAGGATTGCACAGTTCATTTGTAATCTGGAGATATATCGGGTGGCCCACGTCAGGCGCACGGTTTCAATTGGCTCCCAACACGTCAATTTTGAATGAAAACTGCTCAATTTTGTATGTCGGTAGAAAAATGTACCCCATTTGTTGTGTTAAGTGCACGTTTCCACATAACAAAAATTCATGTCGGAACGTGAAACACAGTTTTGTACGTGTTTGAACTGCTGAACGAGCTTCAATTGTCTACCAAATCACCAATTCTTCATAAAAATAGCCCAAATTTGGCATGGCAGTAGATAAATGTTCCCCATTCAGTATGTTAAGCGCACACATTCATATGACCAGATTTGTCACATTTATCACATCATATGCAAAAAACGTGACTCCACAGGACCACCTAAATTGGGACTGTTGTCAACATGTGAATATGAAACTGTGCGTCACGTTCAACACGAAATCTTGTGATATGAAACCGTGCACTTAACATAACAAATGGGGTACATTTATCTATCCTCATACCAAATTTCAGCCATTTCCATCCAAAATTGACGTGTTGAGAGCCAATTGAAACCGTGCGGCTGACGTGGGCCACCCTGTACTATCATCATTCTGTTCATCCGATCTGGCTCTGACTGGACATCATATCGCGTAATTACAGATGGATGAATAGTGCCTCGTGTCGGGACAATTAAATTTGGCCGGTCAGAACCGAGTGCTTCCCAAACGCAACCGTATCAATATTACACAGGTAAATAATTATTCAGGCAGGCAACTATTTTTGATATCACTTATTAATTTATCACACTTCATCGCACAGGTAATTATTCCGATCCGGAAACAATGTGATCTGGACGAGGCAATAGCGCTTATAGACACGAATGAACGAGCGCGGTCGCTGCGACTATTGCTGAGCAAACATGACCAAGCCGATGCGATCACTGGCGCTGATGCGGGTGGCGCCGATCCTGAACAGGCAAAACAAGTGAGTTGTCCATGGAATCAATCGTTTTACATTCTGGTGCCAGACCCTGACCCTGTAAAATTTCAAGTGTCATGCAAAGTGTTAAAAGTCGTGTAAAATAACCTGTAAAATGGAAAACTATGTTCGCATAGGTAAATAAATAGACACTGCTCTAAGTGCAAACAACACACAATCATGCATTTTCGTGATAACTTATGCCGGGGTTGTCGAACGTAACCAGATTGGCACTGAAAACATGTCCGCAGTATAGAGTGAACAAACACAATGAACGTTTTTAACATTAATTTCAAATTTTTGATAGGAAGTTATGTACAAGGGATTTTACATGACGTTTGACACTTTGCATTACATTCCACGCATCACAGGGCATTTTACAGGGTCTGAGAGTGTCCCACGAATTATATGTGCCACGTTGAACACACGCCGCTTTTTCACTCAGTGCGGCCGCTTCTCCCCGCCGCCGGGAAGTCGGGCGCATCGCAGCGGCACTGCCGGCAGCACGTGTCGCTATCAGCCGCGCCGACGACGGCACAGATCACGCGGCGCGCAGTCGCAGCGCAGCGACAGCAGCGCCGTGGTCGGCAGGGAGGTGCCCTACGTGTCCAGCGCCAGCTCCATAGCCAGCAGCGTGGCCGACTCGACATGTCACGAATTTTTGAAGAGGTCAGTGGAGCACACCGTTGATGAGTTCGCATCTTGTTAAGCGACAAGAAAATGTCACTGGTATACCGTATTACCTCGAGGCTCGAAATACCCCATGGGGGTTTAGTATTTCCCCAGCAAAATTTGAGCGGCGGGTTCATTCGAGTGGGGCTTATTCGAGGGGGTTTATTATTTTCCCAGGCCATTTTGAGGGGGGTTAAAGGGGGATGATTCGAGATAATACTGTAAATGAGAAATGTTGTAGAAAGCAATAAAAGTGAAACGTGACATTAAGTATTATAAGAATAGTGAGAAAACAACCTTTTTTTTCACTTTTCTCATCACGTGCAACATTTATGATCGGTCATCACTTCTATAGTCAGTTAACAAGCCGTTGGGAAACTTAGAAACAAGTGATCACAACCCGACCACATCCACAACGCCACAGTTTCGGGCGCCGATCGACGCCGTCGGGCGCCCAGTCGCCTCAATCGCCGTCGTCGCAGTCGCACGCGCACCGGTCGGGCCCGGCCAGCAGCAGCGGCAGCAGCGGCATGGTGCCCGACGTGGAGCCGAGCACCGGCGCGGGCAGCGCTCGCTCGAAGGGCACCACCGGGGGGCCCAGGGTGCCCACTAATTGGCGCCAGGGCAAATGTCTTGGTCAGGGCGCTTTTGGTGCCGTGTTTCTCGCTTACGATGCCGATACTGGAAGAGAGCTGGCGATCAAGAGGGTTCCGCTGCACTACGACAATGATGGTGATGGAGACAAGGAGCTGAGGAAGGTCAGTGGTACTTTAATGTGCGGCCTACACAAGGCGTCGGTTGATATTAGCTACTGTAATGAAAAGGGTATTGAAATGGTAATGAAGGTAGTTACCATATTTCCTCGAAATACCCCCCTCAAAATGGGCACTATGAATTAATACCCCCTCCTTGAAATACCCCCCAATTGAGTGGTAAGAGACGTCAATGACAAAAGCTGCGGTTTATAACCTGGGCAATGCATAGTACACGTTAAAAACCATTATTGTGTTATGTTAGAACATGGTTCATACCATCTACATATTTATATAAGGGTGTAGACTCCTATACATGGTCGTTTTTGTTGCATTTTTCTACGTCTGCATACGTTATTAGTACTAGGAGTTCAAACAATTTCTGGCGATATAATAAACCCCCCTCGAATTACCCCCCCTCGAAATACCTCCCTCAAAAATTTCTCACTCCCCTCAAATTCTCAAAATAACCCCCCTGGAGGTATTTCGAGGAAATACGGTATTCGAAATCTATCACCCATCCAATAATATTTTCAAGACAACGGTTTGTAAACTGTACCATGAAAGCACCTAACAACAAAAACTGAGCGCTTGACAACAATTTAAAATAGGGAAGCAATTTTCACTACTCTTCCTTCCAACTCCTCAACAACTCACAGGAAGTGCTGGCACTGGAAAACGAAATCGCACTTCTGTCGCACATCTCGCACGAGCGGGTGGTCCAATACGTGGGCTTCGAACGGTCAAACGAGGCCCTGTGCATATTCATGGAGTATTTGCCTGGGGGCAGCGTGCGCGACGAACTGCGATACTACGGCCCACTGTCGCCGAAAGTGGCGGCGAAATACTGCCGACAGATATTGCAGGTGTCAATCCCAGACCATGTAGAATGTCCTGTAAAATGTAAAATGTCATGCAAAGTGTCAAAAGTCATGTAAAATGGCAAACGTATGTTTGTCATTTTACCGGGCATTTTACATGACTTTTGACGCTTTGCATTACATTTGACATTTTACAGAGCATTTGACAGGGTCTGGGACTGCCCCCAGGGTCTCGCCTACCTGCACGAGCAGTACCACATCGTGCACAGGGATATAAAGCCGGCCAATATTTTGAGAGACGGCATGGGCAATGTGAAGATCGGCGATTTTGGTGCAGCTAAGAGATTGGCCACAATTTGTTCACAGACGAATGCGGGCACTTTTGTTGGAACACCGTATTATATGGCACCCGAGGTTGGTTCTTATTTAGGTGGATGGAGATTTTATGCGAGAAATTTATTCATGGCTTGGGTGTACCAGCGACATATGAATGGGAACAATAACAATTGTAAAAATGTAAATGCAAGGGTTCAGCACACTATATTTCAAATCGTAACCCTCGGTTCTCAACATGACTGAATGACACTTAACTCTTCTTTATGGTATTCCACTCCAATGACGTAAATAAATAAGTGAAAAGGGTGTCACATTGGACACAAACGTCAACTGTCTATCAAATCACACAAACTGGCAAGTCTTTCGAAATGATCACATGCAAATCACAACTCCCAAACTCAGGTGATCGAAGGTCGTCGCTACGGGCGCAAAGCCGACTGCTGGTCGCTCGCGTGCACGCTGGTCGAGCTGTTGACGGGCTCGCCGCCGTGGCGCGACCTGGAGCCCATGGCGGCCATGTTCCGCATCGTGTTCCACACGCCCGTCTACACCCTGCCGCCGCACACGCCCGCGCAGCTGCAAGTGCTCATTTCGATACTGTTCGAAAGGCGACACGAACTCAGACCGTCGGCGGCCGAGGCGCTGGCGCACCCAGCGTTGGTGTCGGGTGATGATGCATGTGTGAATTATGCTTGATTTTTTAAATGTTTGAATCTTCAGGGGTATTTTCAGCTAGTCACTGTGACGAATTGTGACAAAAAGCCCATTTCCTATGTATTTATATGAAAGGATGAAAACCCAATCGTCACACTGTCTAAGCTGTAAACACCGCTTGTTTTTAGCTGGCAGTTTACTGCGTGATCGCTCAGGCATTGTCTCATGTGTCTTTGCCATATGTACCGTATGGGTATTATTTTTATATACGATGGACTGATGTGTTTCGAATGTGTAACATAAACTGTTGATATTTAGGTACCTACTTTCGCGGCGAGTAGCAAATCAGTTGAGTTCGCAATTGTGACTCGAATAAGTGATTACAACAATAAACTGGTCCAATGAAAACGCCGGCTGACAAGTGGTCAGCCATCTCAGAGCTATTCGCAAAAACCTTGTATACTCGGCAGACACGATACTCTACAAACAGATAGGAGTTATGTCTTTGGCTGGCAGACGGCCAGCCGAGAACTTATGGAAGACGTCATGAAGACGGGAAAAACTCAGAATCCAAACAGCGCATAATCCAAACAGCATAATCCAAACAAAAATGAGGCAAAATCCAAACGAAAATGAAGCATAATCCAAACACTTTTTTGTGCCCCAAACTTTAGCATAATCCAAACAGAAATGAGGCAAAATCCAAACAAAAATGAGGCATAATCCAAACACCCACTTTGCCTATTCTCATGCATTCATGTATTTATTTACATATCATGTTGCCATTTTGACAAACACTGCACTGAAATTGCAATGATGGCAAAAACTATCCATTAGTCAGTTGGTTGGTTACTTCAAAGCTACAACTCAAGCCATTTTCCCATTAAATTTGCCTCTTAAATCTCAAGTGGTGTTCACGTCTTTGAGGGAGTGCTTGGACGAGCGTTTGGATTTTGCACCATTTCTGTTTGGATTATGCTGCAGTTTGGGGCACAAAAAAGTGTTTGGATTATGCCTCATTTTCGTTTGGATTATGCCTCACTTTTGTTTGGATTATGCTGTTTGGATTATGCGCTGTTTGGATTTTGATGCGGACTCCATGAAGACGACGTGATGGCGAGAGATGATGAGGACGACCAAAGTGATCACGTCATGATGAAGTGTTTCCTCCGGAAAAATGTGCGGCGTAATGTCATCCGAGTATAATCACAACACATTCTCATAAACGCGCTGGAATTCCACAGGGTCGCACTTTGCCATTTTCATTGCCTTAAATATAAATGAACGGTCATGGTGCCTTCCAAAAGTGGAAGCCCCTTCAGATAATCGCTTTTATTCGAATGTCGCAGTTGGGCAATGCATCGAGCAGATTAATGTTGTACATAATTTTACATATTTTACATTGTGAGCGCGGACAAAACGCCTACATTCACTAACCCTCATATCACCGAGCTAAAATCCGTGTTCCTAAACAATACTTGGTGTTCAATTGCTTCCACAAAGATATCTGAAGGCATTTTTGTGCGTGCGTTTCAGTCGAAAGTGGTGTGCGCCTTCCGCCCGTTCCAATGTCGCATTGTAGCGACGACGCGAGAAACGGGCCCTGACCGGGCACAGCCGCGGCCGACTAATGCCGTTAGCGGTGCGCACAGGTCGCTCTATGCCAATAACGCGCCGGAAAATGGCGCGCGGAAGCGCGCGCGGCAGCATTTCCCCAGTGCGGTGCACTGACTGGTTGTCGCCGCGCAGTGATGTCGACGCACGCGCGGAAGACAGCGGCGGTGCCGCTGCGCAGGGGCGCCGAGGCGAAGTGCGCGCGCGTAGGTGCTTAGCTGATTGCCCGCGATCGACCAGCCGCCCGCTCGACTGCAGTTCAAACTGCCACTGTCCGTTTGCCCCGCGCTTTGGCCGTAATGAGCGATCCAAATGATTGATCCGATTATGTGTCAGCTACGTGTGTTTTATGCCGCGCCTTTATCAGAGCCGTCATGTTCCCGAGTTTTCGCGAAACTCGCATACATGCAGTATTTACGATATCGTGCTCGCAAAACTTCTTAAATCCTCGGGCTATCGTGATGCCAGTTGATTGTTTTTTTACTAATCTCGAATGACCTATTGCTGTATACCTAATTCTTTTCCGGTATGCAACACTCCAATTATGCGTTAACGCCATCCTGAAGCTGCGCTGTGTCAAATGCGCAACAGAAGTTAAATCAATCACCCGAAAAAACCTAACTAGGTAGTTTAGGTAAATTCGTTGAGTTAAGTTTAGATGAAGATATTTACGATGAATAATGTGAATAATGTAGCAAGTGGAACCCACCCAATAAAATTCGAATTTTAGACGGAAGTGTCCGTGTCTAACTGGTCCAAAATTGTCCAACAATAAGTCACCCGGTGCTTAATTATGATTTTATCGTCTTAATATGACAATTATGGCAGTAGTCTTTTTTACGATGTCATATTCGGCTCGGAAGCTCTAAAGAAAACATACCTATCTACTTTTTTCCAAGATGTCCTTAGGGAAATTCCGTCTGAAAATCGCACAACTGTCTGGTTTATGGCGAGACCTGCTTAACTTCAGAAATTTCTTTAAGAAGTGGCAAGCGACACAATCCCAGCTTAGTGTGTGTGTGTGAACCATTTTCCAGTTACTTGTTACACAATTCACGGATTCTTTACCGATGCATCGTTTCCCAAAAACGTCATCAGTGAACAATGAGAGTGGGTGGGATCATGTCCAAAATGTTTCAGCGATACAAACATCTCGATTATTTCCTTGAATTTACGTGTTGCTTTTATATTATATATCATGCCGATAGTTTATTGATTGGTATAATATTTCAAATTCGCTGCACTGCATGTACACAACAAAGTTGTTAAAAGTACTGAACTTTTTCGAAAGTAAACGTAAATGTAAAGTATTTATTTTTTACTCACAGGTGAGTACAGAAAACTTAAAGTATTTATTTTTACTTTTACTCATGAGTAAACGTGAGTAAATAACTTTTGTCACCTGAAAACGTAAAAGTGGGTATTTTTGACAAATTTTGCCCCAATTTTCACTCAAAATCACTAATTTTCAAACTTTTTCACCCTCAAATTCACTAGTTATAGTGTTTTTACCTATTTTTATGCTACCGTATTTCCTCGAAATACCCCCCGGGGGTGATTGTTTCATAGTGGTCCCGAGAGGGGGGGGGGGTTAAACGAGGGGGGGGGTATTTCGAGGGGGGGGTTATTATTTCACAAGAAAATTTTTGAAAACCAAGTACGAAATTGTCGTCTGAAACGTACGCAGACGTCGAAAAATGCAACAAAAACCGCCATTTATAAGGTTCTGTAGACTAATATTAGTATGTAGATGGTATGTACACTGTTCTAACGTGACACCGACATTGTTTTAACGTGTGTTCTGCAGTACACAGAACACAAACTACCGTTATTGTCATGTACGTTCCCTTTACACTCAATTTGGGGGGGGTATTTCGAGGGGGGGGGTGATTGTTTCATAGTGGTCTCGAGAGGGGGGGGGTCAAACGAGGGGGGGTATTTCGAGGGGGGGGGTATTTCGAGGAAATACGGTATTTTGGATATTTTGTCCTTTTTTAGCTTTCCTCATCCGTTGTTTCCTTTATGCCTTTAAAAAGCCTATTAAAAAACCTGGTTGAAATACATTTCTGTACTCGCATACTTTCAAAAAGTACGCGAGTAAGTGAGTACCGTTATTTTTTTCGTTAGGAAACGTAAACATATTTACGCAGTACTCGAGTATCCGTATTTATCGAGTAAACGTAAATACGCATTAACCACTATGGTATACAAGTCGCCAGTTAATATCATTTTTGCAGTCATGCTTTTTCATTACAATTACTAATTGGCACATTTGAACAATTCTGAAACTTTTTGGAGAACTGAGAGATGGTGCAGTTTCAATGTAAACTGATGTACCTACCTATACTCCACAGATTGATCACTTCACACATTTATGTTTCATTTATTTATTTATTATTTTAACACACATACCGCGGCTGGCTCTACAAGTCATGGGTATAATACAATTCATGTTTTAGCAGTGTGTCTCTTCAGCTCTTTGAAAGTAATGAAAACATTCATTATTGTTGTGAACAGGTGAATAAAGAATCTTACTTACAGCAATGAATTTTATCATTATTTTACATGCTTTGATGAAATGCATTAAGTTTCCCATAAAGTGATGCACGGTTTGGAAGCTACACACAAAAATCCTTCACAAACTTTTTTCGCAATGAGTTCCAACTAGTGTTTAACAAAAATGTATGTCATCGTTAGTGATGTGTTGCTGCCGTTTTCACGGATCCCAAACAAATTCATAAAAAGGTTACTACTGCATTGCTTACGGCCATGGGTACATCTGCATGTATGATAAACTCCATACGCTGAGTTACAGTTCATCGCCGCAAAAGCAAGTATTAGGCTGTTAATTGTACTCGTACAAACAGCAATTAGCTGTATTGATAACAAATCATTTGAGGCGTGTAAAATTAAATTGACAGCATACGCATCTAAATATCTAGACGAGTATTATATTAATTATTCTGTCATTTCATCCAACTTCTGCGCGGTTACCTAGCTAACACTATATTTGAAATGTATTTAGATTTACCTATCATAAATAATACCGGGTGAATAATGTAATTTGGGTACAAGTGTGTGGCACTGCGATGACGAAAGTGCAAGACGTAGACTTAGCGCTAAGTAGTGCTGCTGTCTCATGGCTAGCTGTACACTGTATACACTGTAATAGGTAGGTCTGCATCTGCACCTTCGTCGCAGTTCTGCACCGTGTTCGTGACAAGTGACAGCGACGGGTAAAGTGACAAGTAAAACTTGTAAGTGACCTGTGCGGTAAATTTCCAACAATGATGCCCACAATACTTTATCCATTTTTTGTATACCATAAGCTATGTCATACAATTATGACTGACTTATATCCAAAAGCCGCAAGTCATAGTATTGGTTTGTTCCGGACGGGGGAACACATGCGTTTCAAACAAACTTACAAACTTGTTTTTGTTGAAAAATGTCATGATTTGAATTTCGTGCTCAATTTTTTTATATCGTAGCGGACCCAACCTATACAGTGCAAGTTTTTAATAAAAATTTTACTAATTTTTTCAAATGGTTGTAGTAGATGTTCTTTTACGTGCAGTGCAGTGCATTCAAAATGTGCAGTCCATAGAGTGCATCATGTCGGCACATACAATCTATGCAGTGCCTAATAAGCCTCATCTATCTAGTGATGCAAGCCAGTGGATGGCGGAGAAAAACCGGAAAATGTTTTGCAAGGGTTATCGGCTATCGCCGTGAACGGAATCTTCAACGATAAATGTAGTTGGCTTACCATATGTAGATACCGTATTTCCTCGAAATACCCCCGGGGGGTTTATTGTTTCAGAGTGAGAATTTTGAGGGGGGGTTAAACGAGGGGGGGGGGTATTTCGAGGGGGGGGTTTATTATTTCGTCAGAAATTTTTTGAAATCCCAGTACTAAAATGTAGTCTGAAACGTACGCAGACGTCGAAAAATGCAACAAAAATCGCCATTTATAAGACTCTAAAGACATTTATAAGTGTGTAGACGTACAAACACTGTTCTCACATAACAGAGTCATCGTTTTTAACGTGTATTCTGCATTGTCGGGATGACAAACCACAGCCTTTGTCATTTACGTTCCCTATACACTAAATTTGGGGGGGGGGGTATTTCGAGGGGGGGGTTTATAAGTTCATAGTGTCCATTTTGAGGGGGGGTATTTCGAGGGGGGGGGTATTTCGAGGGGGGGGTATTTCGAGGAAATACGGTAATGAAAAAGTAACGGTGAAAGCAGTAAAAGTAAAGGTAAGCATTTTGATCGTCACGGTAGATATAAAGACACGCCATTGAGCCTGTGAAATTTGCATTCATCAAATGTAGGTAGCGGCGAATAAATCAAATGTCAAACATCACGACTTTGGAGGGCTTTCGTGTACGTCAGCCGTATCGATCAGGTGCAAATTCTAGACTTTGTCAAGACAAGACAAAATACCGTATTACCTCGAAATACCCCCATGGGGGTTTATTATTTCGCCAGCAAAATTTGAGTCGGGTTAATCCGAGGGGGGGTTTATTCGAAGGGGTTTTTATTATTTCGTCAGAAATTTTCGTAAGGATCGTAGTAAAAAGTAGGCATTTGCGTACCCAAAACATGTAATAAATGTGTCCAAACGGGGTATATTTGGACATAAAAACGTAGATAGATAGGTACATAAACTAGTCTATGTGTAGCTGCAATGCAAATTAGCAGTAACATACATCATGTACATTGCATACATGACCTATTTATTACGTACATGACGTATTTATTACGTACATGACGTACATCATTCCGAAGGGGGGGTATTTCGAGGGGGGTATTATTTCCCCAGCCCATTTTGAGGGGGGGGGGGGGTTAATTCGAATGGGGGTGGGGTTAATTCGAGGGGGGATAATTCGAGCTAATACGGTATACAGTAATGGTGATAAAGTTGCATGAGGTAGGTAACGATGGCGAACTGTCTGAAGAAACGTGCTGAAATTCGCAAGTGTTTTTTCAATTGAACTTTCAGATTGAAATTGTTTCAATAGATAGAATTAGAATTTCGCACGTATTCTTTGACGTTTCGAATTACTGATTTTTGAGCACTGCTTTTTATTTTTAAGGTGTTTAAGTTTTGGAGAGGTTATCAAACTGTTGCCACAGACATTTTCACCTTCAGAGCCACAGTGCGCCAAAGGAAATGGTGCCATGGCGCCATTTGGAAAATTGGCGCAAGGCGCCGCAGTGCGCTAGAGTAAATGTTATATCAGGTGCCAAAATTTCAAAATTCAAGAAATATTGTTGATCGTTGATAAGAAAAATTAGATCGTCACTTGTGTTGCGTAGTAGCTGAACTTACTACAAACTATTTTTGCAAGCCCTATAACAATTCACACAACACTGGAATTGGAAGATCTGGGAACTTTTTTCCTGTCGAGAGCGCTGCGCACTCTAATTATTGGACTGCCTAACCGAATGCACCGGCTCTAGGGCTCGAACTCGAGTCGACTCGACTCGACTCGATGCGCTGACTCAACCGAAAACCTATGTGATCTGTGACTCCAACTTGAGTTCGAAACAAATCGAGTTTCGAGGACTAGGGTAGTCAGTCCACCACCCTGTAAAATGCAAAATGCCTAGTAAAATTTCATCAATTTTTTTACCGAGTATTTCACATTTTACAAATAGGCAAAGGCATTTCTGTGACCTTTCTGATGACATTTCACAGGATGCGGAACTGGTTCCAGGTTTTTCAGCAGTTATTTTCAGCTGCCTGCTGCGGTCTTTTGTTTCCTCAAAACGATCAATTGTCTCATGGCAATTGCTCGTTTCCGCTCAAACTGCAAATGAGCGACAACTGTGCACTGCAATGCTTTGGCAGGAAATGCTAGTTAATATAAATGTTTAGTTGACTGCCAAGAACTAGGCTACTTCGTGAACATTTTTAAGGAACAGCGTTAAAAACATCATACCGGAGAATTCGAAACTGTGGTGGGATAGAAATTCCGCGCTTGATACAATGTGATTTGTGCGAAATGAGTGTTGTGAATATTTGAGTAAAATGTGGATCTTTATTGTACTTGAAAGTTTGTATTTATTATTTCAGCGAATCAAGTACTTTACTTTTCCTTATTCAACTAACCCATGTTTGACAGTCAGTGTGTTGTTTCATGCCGACCATCACAGCTCCAGCTATGTGTGGGTTAGATGTAATCTTCGAATGTAAAGTTTAGAATACTTTAATCCACTTTAAATGACATCATAAACTGACTTGAAGTGTGGTACAAAAAAGTGAAGTAAGGCATCTTTTGGCTCTTACCAGAGTGCCTTATCTGACTTTCGCTCAGGGAAAGTGTTGCTGCCTTTTTAAAAAAAATGTCAGAATCCACACCTGGGCTGGACAGCCTATTTCAAAATCCCAGTGGGTGTCGAACTTGAAAACATAGTCACACTCATGTGTGGCCTCCCGCCGGGAATAGTGGTGATTGGGTACATGGTATTGTATTGGGTACATCCCAAAAAATTCAGGCGTTAACCCCCCGCCCCTTCTTCATGGCTGGAGCTGTACCTAGTGGTTGGCATGAAACAACTGGCACCCAGTTTACGTTTATACCGGTAGTAGTTCGTACAACTAATTCCCTTTCACTCTAACAGACTCTCAGAACTTAGCAGATATCAGCAGCAGCTCTTGATTTCTTCCATTTTTTAGTGAGGTAACCTCACTTTGTGAACAAAGTAAAATAAAGCTGCATCTGCACAACATCACTTAATTTGATGTGTTTATTGGGCGAGTAGAGCAACGCCATTCTAACCAGGTGGCGGACATGCAGCTATTCCCATTGCACATCGCCGTGAACTTGTGGATGGGCGTGTTGTTCGCGGTGAAAGGTCAGTGGAAGCTTTTAAAGCGTGATTGCCGCACATCAATCCCAGTTGTTTTTTACTATTTATTTCAGTGCTCGCGGATGAGCCTATGCTGCGGTCGCGCACCCCAGCTAAACTGCCCGCCAGCGTGCTGCAGCGACAATTGCCGCCGCGCGCTGACGGATTGGGGCACCAGACCGACGAACAGAGACTGCTCTACTACTTGATGTCACAGGTGACGCGGGGGATCACTGGCCGAGTGCATATACTGTCAGATTTTGTTACATGGATTCCTCGAAATACCCCCCCCCCGCGCCTAAAAATTCTCAGTCTGAAACAATTAACCCCCTGGGGGTATTTCGAGGAAATACGGTATGTAAAAATCTTCTACAGTGCACTTCTACTTGTCAAAAACAACAAATTGTAATTATAATTTTTCATTTGGAACAACGATTTTTACCAAAGTCATTTCCACCTTTTCTAACGTTTACCTAAATTTGAAGTCAAGATTTCCTTTAAAATAATACCGTGGGATAGTACTCAACAGATCCGTCAAAAAATCAACCCACACACAGTATGAAAGAGCAGTGCGACCGGTGCGCAACGCGTCCGCGCCCATCGTAGTCAAGCTCGGCCTCACCCTCACCAACATTTTCGACATGGACGAAAAGAACCAGGTGCTCACCATCAACGTGTGGCTCGATCAGGAGTGGAATGACGAACTGCTCAGATGGGACCCGGCTGAGTTTGGAGGATTGGACAACATCAGAGTCCCCTGCGATCTTCTGTGGCTGCCGGACATTGTGCTGTATAATAAGTTTGTTTTGATGTTGCCGCCAGTTTGTATCTTCACTTAAATTCCCTGTAACACGGTCAATTTAATCTGGATTTTGGCAGCAAAATTTTCAAAACATTCTGAACTGCTCCGATTTTTACTGGAGGTGCCCCTGTGGCTGTGTTCGAGAAACCACAGCGGTCCTCCCACGGGTGCATGTGGAGAAATGTTGGGGCTACTCAACGCCCGAATCATCTCTTCTCAATTTCGTTCTGGAGCTGAAAAATATTTTTTTATTATTTTTTTGCCGAAAGTCCGATTAAATTGACCGGGTCTTTACGGCCCGCGCAGCGCCGACGACTACACAACGGGCTACATGCGGTCGCGCGCCATGGTGTGGGCCGACGGCACGGTCTTCTGGCCGCCGCCCACGCAACTGCGCAGCACGTGCAAAATCGACGTCACCTATTTTCCGTTCGACGCGCAGCGGTGCCATTTGAAGTTCGGCAGTTGGACCTATCACGGATTTCAAGTGGACGTGACGAATAGAAGCGCCAATGTGGATTTGAGCAACTACGTGGTCAGCGGCGAGTTCGAGTTGGTGAATGTGCACCAAAAGAGAAGGGTTGTGAAGTCGGTATCTCTAGCCGTGGTCATACATGCTATTTATTGCAATGTAATTTCACGCAGCATCTGGAAACCCAATCGCAGATACACGTGCTGTCCCGAGCCGTACCCCGACGTGACGTTTTTCATCCACGTGCGCCGCAAGACGCTCTACTACATGTACAACGTGGTGTTCCCCTGCATGATGATGTCGGCGCTGACGCTGCTAGTGTTCTGCTTGCCGCCCGACAGCGGCGAGAAGATCGCCTTGGGAATCACAGTGTTGTTGGCGTTCAGTGTGTTCGTGCTGGCGATCGCGGAGAAGATGCCGGAGACGAGTGATTCCATGCCGCTGATCGGCATCTACTTGACCATAGTCATGGGCATGACCAGTGTCTCCGTCGTTATGACTGTCATGGTTAGTGCCTGCCATTCGGCAATTTTTCATACCGTATATCCTCAAATGAGACACCAAGGGAGTTATTATTTCTTCACACGTTTTGGATTGGTGAGGTTATTCAAAAGGGGGGGGGGGTGATTTTTTCCTCAGAACTTGCACTTTACTCCATCTAACAGTTCAACAACCGTTCAGTTCGTTCAAGATATCCATGCTCAAATACCCAGAGGGGGCAATTATTCAAGAGGGGGGACTTGTTCAAGGGGAAAGTGATTTTTCCTCGCCTGGCAACAAGGTGGCGTTATTCAAGGGGGGTCTTATTCAAGAGGGTATACGGTATATCTACGTACGTCCGATTATGCCGCCAAGTAATGACCCGAAAAAGTTGTTGGCTGTAAGTCATCGAATGAATCCTCACGCAGGTCCTGAACTTCCACCACCGCGGTCCCTACAACAAGGAGATGCCGCACTGGGTGCGTTGGCTGATCCTGGACAAGCTGCGGCGGGCGCTGTGCATCCGGCCGCCCGGCCTGTCCGAGCACGGCAGCCGGCGCATGAGCTGCACCAGTCCGCCGGCGAGCGGCGGCGCCGACAGCGACGCGGTGCTCAGACGCCTGTCGCTCAGGCTCACCATGGACAACCTGCAGGCCGATTTGTTCAGGAATGGGAGATCGCACGTGAGGAACACGCAGTGTGAGAGCGATGGGTTGCTGGCGCAGGAGCACGAACGACAGGTAAAGTAGGGTTTAGGTACACAGACTCATGTGCCGACAAAAAATTTTAGTGAAAAAGTTTCATAATTCAGCAATAAAGTTCCATATCTGCCAGGAAAAAAACAGTGAAGTATACTCACTAGTTGAGTGTACCCACATGCCAATTTGCAGATAATTTTAACCTGTCGTTCAAGACTTATAGGCATTTACAAAGGAATTTCAGTTGTCGGTTCGGTTTTCATTTTGAAACGGAACCGACAACTGAAATTCGTTTTCAAGTTTACACAAATTTATAGGACTACTAAAATCTAAAGTTATGACACTGTATCGTTCTCCATTCTTCTGTAAATAATTTTGCGGTGAAAAATAATTGTCAGTGGTGTTCATTAATCATTTTTCCGTCGAGCTGTAATTCCAGGTTTATGGAAATTTTTCACTTGTTTTTTCGTCGGCACATGAGGCCGTGTATACGCCGCTAAAACATTTGTGTGGTCATCTATCCATGCACCGAGTCATTCAAATCTCAATCACACCACCCGACTGCAGAACAAGCAGCCATCGCAGCAGCAGCCCGCGTCATATTCGCTGCGCGGCGGGCATCTAGCCGCGGAGGTGGCGCGCACACTGGCCGCGCTGGCAGACAGACAGGCGGCCGACGACCGTGTTGAGGCTGCCGCCGGCGAGTGGAGGTGTGCCGCGCAGGTGCTCGATAGGTGACTTTGGGGTGATTTGCACTTTAAAATGTGGTATTTTAGATATAATATGCAGATTGTATAGCTACTCGTATGATTATTTCTTCAAACCCTATATCGTCGAATAATCCTTCTTCGAGATTTCTTTGTCATTGGTTTCTTTTCGTGAACGTGGATTCTTTCCTAATGCTGAAATCGCACTCAAACTACCCCCCCTGTCAGACTCCTATTCTGGGTGTTTCTGGTTGCCACGGTCACCATAACGGGGGTGCTGTTGGTGTTGGTGCCGCTGGCCAGGCACGCCTACGACACCGATGAACTGGATGAGAAATTATTTGGCATCAATCCAGTTTGAGAAGCATGGGTCCATCGATCAACTGCACTACTGTGAATATAGTGAATACAGTATTTATTATAAATATATTTGTGCGGAGCTTAAGGCTAGTGTGGTTTACAGTTTACGCGTCTTTGTGTACCAACTATATTTTGTAGCGACTGTAATTGAGGCGTCCAATTCTAAAAGTCGACAAGTCCAAAATATGAAAATTTCGAGTTAGGCCCGGAAACGTCATCTGTGGCTACTTCCGCACATTTGTCATTATTTTCCATAAATGTTTTGACCTCACATGCCCCTTATACGATAGTGTCAGATTTGAAATTTTTGGGGCAACATGCAAAAAAATTGGACAAGTCGACAAAGTCCACTTAGTTCTGGGCTAAATGTCGACAAATCCACCTTCCGCAGCTTCTTTTGTTGGGAAAAAAAAACAAGAAATGTGATAAGTCCACTATGGACACCGATTTCTAAAACTCGACAAGTCCATAAATTGCCCATAAGGCAGGCCTCGGCGTCGCCAGGAACAAAAATGTTCTCGCGTGCAAAAAGGCGACAAGTCCATTTTCCTCCTCAAAACAGTTTTGCTCTAACCAAATGGAATTGTATGGACACCCAATTTATCACATAATATACGTTGAGAGCAGGGGCTAAAAATTTGACACTTAATTGTCAACATATGGAACTTAATGGTAGGCATGATACAGCCAAATTGGACACGCACCACGCATCTGAAATTCGATCTGAAACTTACGATTTACTCAAAATTGCATTTTGTGGACTTGTCAACTTTTAGAATTAGACGCCTTAATTCTGTCTTAATATGAGACGTTGGGTAACGTTGAGCTTGTCGACGCTTTAATAAATCCAGTGGAACATACGAAATATAATTTTGATCTGGTCAGAAAACCAGTCCACCCTTCGAGGAATCATCGTATGAGAATAAATCACACTTTGCATTGCATCAGATTCCATCTGAATAATGAATAAAAAAATTGTATTTGTATGTTTGGTCTCAACAGCACGTTTTCACTACGGGGTGATTTAACACGGAATTGATCACATGATTTTTATTAGTCAAATTATAGTTACATTCTGTGCAAAACATGCGACCCGCTGACTACCTATTCATCTTCTAATAAGGCTAACAAAAGCCGTTTTACTATTAGCTAGCTGTGCTAGCTTTCCCACTTCCAAAACTCAAATTTTTGGTTTACCGTGCGTCATGGATTGGCCAACGATGGCCAGTCGTGCAGCAGGTTCATTAGCACGGCCCAGTTCCGCAAATGGTAAGTGAAAAATAAAAGTTGCAATGGTCATCAAGTGTCAAGTAAACTTATAAGTCAGCAGTTAAATTACGTATAGTACTTGACATTAAACTTTGAATAAGCAACTTTTATTGTCACTTTTATCGTTACCTTATTTGTCGCTTCGCTATTTGCGGGATTGGCACTAGGAGCCAGATCAATGAGATATATTTCAAAATACCTAAGCTACATTTCTCCACTTAGCAAAATCGCAGTGATAATTTCCCCTCAGCCTTCTTTTGTCTCAATCGGGACAAAGCAAAAAGCGGGTATTCAATTCAAATTGTAGTCACGTAGTCACATCCGAACGTCCGATTTAATTGCATTAACGCCAACGTAAAAGGTTGCACTTACTCGGCGCAAAAGTTTGTGCAGTAATGAAATGATAGTAATTTACTCGCCGCGATATCGAGAGGTGATGACGCCAGCCGACCCTATATGCGCACATTTCTCTAAACAGACAGAAGAATGCCGATATCGGACTGCGACGGCGGGCGAAATGCGATTCCAGTTTCGAGAGTTTGACACTGCCGATTAACCTCCCCCATCGTTTTATTAGGCAAAGAATAGACAGACGTAAATATGTACATTAATGTGTACACAAGACTTTGGTCGGTCTGGAAGACAATTAAGACAACTACAATTACAAAAACTAGGCCGTGATTCACACTTTTCAAAACTGTGCATCCCGTGTGCACGTAAATACCGTATTTGCTTGAATAACCCCCCCCCTGTACGACGAGTGAGGAAATAATAATTCCCCCCTCGAATAATCTCCCCTTTAAAGATTTGATAAATTTGTTAGACCTAATTTTAACAAAAATGGCACGTTATTGTGTTTATAAGGCATATTTCGTGAAATGAGTTGATGGAAACATGGTCGAAAATTTTAACGAAAGAATAATTCTCCTCACGAATAGTTCCCCCTCAAAAATGTCTGAGGAAATAATAATCCCCCAGGGGATTATTCAAGCAAATACGGTATATCGATAATGAATTTTTATACCAAATCCCAACCACATTCATTAGAGCAGTTGCCAAGCGCGAGTGAAACCAGTTGACATATTCTCTATGACGTAACTGGTAGACCCGCGCGAACAGAACTATCCTATGGCTTAACGTTGAAAACTTATTCATCGAACTTTATTTATAGAAAAGAATAGTAATGAAAATGAATAATAACAATCACCAAATGAGGAATCTTCCAAAAAATGAATATTTTTCATCAACATTTCCTCTCTTTGGAACTGCGAAGTGCACTGCGATTTTGAGGTGACTTCACTTTCAGTTGAATTTCCGAAGATGCAGATGGATATTTAATGAAACTGGGCTGTGTATTTCAATGCTCTACACATGCTTGTTTGTTTTCTTACAAAACTTCAGAAACATCGGAAAACACACAAATCTGCTTTGATAGCATTTGAGTATACCGTCAACAGTCTCTTTCGACCTCCGTCAACAGTAGTTGACCGGCAACTCACTCCGGTGAACTCAAATGCCTTCAAATATTATTTAGTGATTTATGTGTTTTCCAATTTTTTGGAACTTCGGTAGAAAGCTAGAGTGTGTAAATCCAAAGTTAATTTGAAGCAACTGAAATGCGTATTGAATGTCAACTTGAAGTGACCGCACGCACTGTACATTCCAAGTATGTTACAAGTGACTGCACTGCGTTTTCAAAGTAAATTTGAAGCAACTGCAGAGTGAATTGAAAATGAATTTCAAGTGACTATGCTCTGAAATTTTCTGGCAAGTCAAGATATGCGTCAAGCGTATGGGGACGCAATGCAGCCAATCTTCCACTGACCCCAAATTCGATCAAAATCGTGAATCCCCATTCAAAAATTCTACACTCTATAGTCCACCCAATCCATGCAACGTGTCAGACAATTGAAACATCTGTATTCCAATCCCATCGGTGATTTGGGTGTAAAAACAACGAGTCAACATTGATCTGCACGCGATGGCCAGTGATCATTCAATTACGGCCACACATTACAATCAAATCAACTTCGATTTTAAACTGATTCGCTGGCGAAAAGTGCGCAAAATGGTCGTGAAAGTGACCCTCGCAGTGCACAGGTGACACATTTCCAAAGATTTCGATTCTATTTACTTCACTATCACACCGCCCGGGCGAGCCATTGTTCATTGGCTGTAAAAATCGTGACCACGTCAACAAAACGTCAGATTTGGATAGTACCGATATCAAACGGTCACGAAGTCCAGTTTGTCGCGCTGAAAGACAAATTTCCAGCACAATAGCCGCATTACCGTTTGAAGTTCGGCACGTAGATATGTGCAACACGGTGTCCCCATTGTGGCGCACATTCACGCCGGGTTATCATGGCATCGTGTTTACTACCATCCAGACTATTTATATATTTTTAGCAATGATTTGATTTTAAAAGTGGGAAATTTTCTGGGGCTTGGGGCCGTAAAAAACTTTCCATGTTACTATTTATACCACACGCATGAAAAGGTGACTGTCATACAAAAAATAACCAGATCATTATTAAAATGAACGGAATTGAATTTTCATCGCGAAATTTGTTGAGCACAACAATATTGCGCTTGCCGCCAAGGCCACACGGATGTTTGTGACGGCAGAAACACAATTGCGAGTCAAATTATGGCATGAAGTGTGAACTTTCTCACAATTCACACAATTGCAGTAGCATCGCGAATGAATGAATGCATCCTATTCTATTCATCTTTTAGCAGTCTTGTTCATCTATAGAAATTGTCAACGACAATTTCCACGAAAACTTGGTCACTACATTTGAAGTGCTTGTGCACAGTCACTCGTGGGAGGGAAGTGAGAAACGTTAAAACACCTCTTTCTGACGCAACGTCAACTGAGGCCGTTGTAAACCCCAAGTTTGCATTGCTTGATTTATTCCGCAATTTTTAAATACTTATCTGGAATTCGCCGAAAAACGAATTTCTCAGTTTTTGGAAACGAGTATTTATGTTTGATGTAACGCAAAGAAGCGACGATGTGACTGCTATGGCGATTCGGCGCCGACCAGAACGTACTTGATGATTACATCCTTAATCAAACCTAATTAAATGAGCATTGGCGTTCATGCATGTGTACACACGAAGGGGGCCACGACAGCGGCGGCGTGACGTAGTAGCAGCCCATCTGTCATCCATCAACGATCGGTCAGTATGGCGCCAGTCGGTATTCTCTGCAGTCGCGCTCAAGCCGCCGCGCCGCCGCGGCAGCTAAACGCGAATAAATTACGCGTTCGCAAATTCCAACACTAATGGGCGGCCGGCTGCACAAAGATCTGATGCGACTAAGCGCCGCAGCCTCGGGCGAACTGCTCGCGTTCACAGGGGGGTCAGACGCGTTTGCTAACTTGGGCCGATTTGCTAGCGAGTTACGCCGCCGAAAAGATATACGCATTAGTGCAGCTGCGACACGTGCCGCCACCGACGCAGTAATAGCGGCCGCGGTGGCGAGCACACGCAGTGCTCGAGCTCAGTCGCGCGGAGGACTTTACACAGAGCCGGTCGCGCTGCGTAGTGCGGTGCGCGAGACTGCCGCGCGCGCGCAAATCTCGGCGCAATGTACAGCACAGATGAGCTGATGAGCGAGTTGAGTTTGGCCGGCGCGGCAGCAACGGCGGCGCGACTGCACACTGGTCGCGAGAAATCAAAAGGGCACGGCCGTATTGTCGGCCGGGGGCAAACGCGTGCGCGCGCGCCGGGCCGGTCGGCGGCGCTGCATTCCGCGGGGGGGGGGGGCGGCAGCGCATGCGTCTGCATGAGACGACGGCCGACTGCGACGTGGACGCGGAGTCGCCGCTGCGCGCGTGCGTGCGCCCGTGCGGTGACAGCGGCGGCGGCAGCGCGAACACAGAAACTGGGTCGGAACCGGCCCCAGCGAAGACGTGCTGTATAAATCGCCCGCGGCCGGCCATGCTCTATCGTCAGTTCATTCTCACATCACTTTCAAACGGGACTTCACTTCAATTGGGCCCTATATATGAGAATTGCCTCGCCACTGCGTCGTGCATTCATATTCGACGATTGTGCAAACGACTTCGGCGCTGCTGTATTCATTCGCCACTTACTCCCGCCAGCGTTGGAACTGCTGCCGCTGTTGCTGCTGCTTAGCACCTGTAGCCGCTTTGTCGCTCTTAGCACTGGCTTATTTCACATAGCTCTTTCTTCCAATTTAGATTTAGCACCGCATTTAGCAGTCAAATTTACATTTTTATAAATAAGTTTTCATTTAAAATTAGCAACTGCCTGCATTACAGAAAAACCTAATAAAGATTCACCTTTTAAGGAGTAAGTAAATACTTACACATAGACATTTTCTGTTCTAAATCAAACATTCGATCCAACAAATACCCTTGCGCTGCTGACACAAGTTCATTTTCTGTGCTAGATCGAACATTCGATCCAAAAAATACGCTTGCCATGCTGACACAAGTTCATTCTCTATTTTAAACAAAACATTCGATTCAAAAATGGCCTTGCGCCGCTGACAGTCTATAAACATGTTCTTTTCCACCACCCTTAAATTTTTGGAATTTTATTTTCCACCGCCTACATCACCCCCACCCTCGCAGTTATATTTACCCCTGTCCCCTCTACTCACTTGGCAGTCGCAGCCATGCAGATCGAGGTGGACACGCGCATCCGCGCGTACAAGTTCGTCGCCTACTCGGCCGTCACTTTCTCAGTGGTCGCCGTCCTGTCCGTGTGCGTCACATTGCCCATGGTGTACAACTACGTGCAGCATGTGCGCAGACAGATGCACCACGAGATGAAGTTCTGCAAGGTCGGCTCGGAGACCGGTGTATTTCATGGGCATTTTAGTAGAATCTTGAAAAAAAAATCGCGAAGTTATTTTTGCATACAAGAATTTGTCAGTAAAAATTATTTTGTCCAAAATTTGACCATGAACAAAATTTATTAGTAGATCCATAATTTGTAATATTACACGCAAATACAGTTCAAACACACTTTACAAAACCAATTCCTCCACGCAGGGCTCAGCGAAGGACATCTGGTCCGAGGTGAACCACCTGAAGGTGGTGCCCGACCACGGCAGCCACAACCGCACGGCCAGACAAAGCAACTACAACGGCGGTCTGGTCAACCCGGGCACCAACTCGCAGTGCTCCGGATGCTGTCTGCCCGGCCCACCGGGTCCCGCGGGACAGGCGGGCAAACCCGGCAAGCCCGGAAAGCCCGGTGCACCTGGTGAGCTGAATTTGGAATTGCACATATCACATCCCACACGAGCAGCTAACACCGCTAACCGTTCTCGGTACACGAAAAAGTAAGAGAAAATATTATCTGATCAACTTTGAAAATAACTCGCACCACCTCAGGCATGCCCGGTGCCCCTGGCAAACCACCACAGCCGCCATGCGAGCCAGTAACCCCACCACCGTGCAAGCCGTGCCCCGCTGGTCCCCCCGGACCTCCCGGACCCCCCGGACCCGCTGGTGAGTTATTGGTTTGATTTTGATTGCGTCCAAGTTGAGGTTAAGAACAGAGGTATTTATTCTATATATTTACGATAAATATTTACGTGGAACGATTTTCAAGCGCATTTTTCGAATCACTATCGTTCTTATTTACGACCGGATCGACCCGTGGGATCACTTAATCACACAATATAGTCGGAATTACACGGGGGGCAGCCATGTGCCGCGCGACAAATGTGATTCGATATACTGCATGACCCCCGTCGCGCATGATAAATGTTGAATATCACGTGCGCATCCGGATTTAATTATCCCCAATCGAAAAAATCACGCGTGTGCGCGCGGCAAAACTGGGTCGATACATTCCGTCACCCCCCCCCCCCAAATGTTGATAAAGTGTATTGTCGTGGAATGCGCATGAAACAATAGGTACAATGCGCAAACAAATAAAATTTTTATTTGGCAATAACGACAATATAAAACATTGCGCATCCGCAGGTGACCCCGGAGATGCTGGACCCCCCGGCCGTCCCGGCACCGACGCTCCCCCCGGCGAACAGGGACCCAAAGGTAAGCAAAATCCAGCTGATATTTTTCAGAACGACATAATCACATCGTCGATCTATTCGTAACACGGCTATTCACTCGCCCACACACTCCACCCCCACCGTGAACAGGACCCCCCGGACCCCCCGGCGAGCCCGGTCGCGACGGCCCACCCGGCAACCCCGGCGCACCCGCCCAAGACCAGCCAGCCATCCCCGGCGAGCCTGGAGAGCCCGGAGACCAGGGACCTCCCGGACCCCCCGGCCCACCCGGAGAGCCAGGCAAGGACGGTCTGCCCGGACCTCCCGGCCCCAAGGGACCCAAGGGCCCCCCTGGACCACCTGGCGCCGATGGACAGCCCGGACCTCAGGTCTGTCGGGCGACAACTTTGCACGAAGGGCTAACTAGTATAACCCTGCGCGATTCTACTATCAAAAAGTTACTCATTTCTGTGCACAGCACCACAAAACATGACCACGACCAGATCTGCACTGTCTAGATATGTAAAACAGTATGCTTTTCCGAGATAAGGTGTTGCATCTGCACATTTACGAGCTAGCAGCGCGTGCACAAGCGTGACTGCACAGCCCCACAAAGCACACCAGACAATCTGTTCGCGCACGCAGGGTCCCCCCGGCGAGCCCGGCCAGCCCGGCGAGAAGGGCATCTGCCCCAAGTACTGCGCGCTGGACGGCGGCGTCTTCTTCGAAGACGGCACCCGCAGGTAAACTGTCGCTGCTCCACTCCACGGTGCAGTTCCAGTCAGACGGCCCACCCAGCGAGCTCATAATTAGTCATCTTCAAAGTCGACCCGATGCACCGCTGCCCCCATGTGCACCAGGCGCACATAGTATTTACACACGCGCAAAACTTCCTCCGATCTGTACTCATTAGTGTGATCATTTTAACACTTCGTAGACCCCTTTCACGTAAAGTAGATGGTTTAAGCAATTACTCTTTCCCAGGTAATTTATTCGCAACTTCCATAGCCATATGAACAGGGTAAGGCCAGTGTCGGTGGCCCGCTGAAAAGTTATCAAACAGATTTTTGACACTTTCGAGCATGGAAATTAAATTTGTAAACACAATTTTAGCGGGCGGGGGCAGCACCGACCTTGCCCACAAGGCATACAGAAGTGTAAGCTACCTAAGCTGTTTTTTTAAAATGTGAAATTTGATATTTGTACGAAGGCTCTTTAAAAGCGTCTGTGATCCAATGCGATATCGTCCATAGACATTTTTCTATATCGTTACAATAATGTCTGGGTACGCGAGTTCTATACATTTTGTGCCTCTATTGTTTCCTTGCCTCCACCGTTGACGTCGCACTCGCAAATGCGAAAATTCCAACGATGATTATTTGTTATATTTTGTCGTGTATGTATACGATTATATACAAGAGGAATGAATATTCCATTTTATACATTTTGACGAATGCGAAGGAAATCGCCACGGGCAAAAATTCGTAACTAATAATTTAGACAGTAAATACATAAGTACGTGTGTAAACGTATTCAGAACAATATGAGCCCAAAATTGCGACTCATCGTTGGAAAATTCAATTAGCGCCCGTACATTTCTCCGAGCAGCTCGATTCATTGTAAATATCTGAAATTTCAACGTGTCTAATTCAATTTGGTCGTAGTTGGCAGCCATTCTGCCAGTCACACACATATTGAATTAAACAGCTAATAGTTACTTTTTGGTATTTGCAATTAATTGGGCTGCTAATTAAAACGCGTGGGGTGAATCAAATTCTTAGACAAATTATTTGTCTTTCAATTGGTTGAAGCAAGAAAACTTGACGCGTTCATTTTAGCCGCTCGGCGGCAACCATTGCAAGCTGTTAAAGACAGTAGACATTCTTACTTGTTGTTCCATTTTTTTTTGTTACGCAAATTCCTAGCACCCGTTTACCACGACAAAAAGTTACGCAATAAACATTGCACTTGGCAACGAGATTTAAATTATTCGCACTTTCAATTGAGCACAATATTCAAACACTACACACGTATAACGATTTAGGCCTGCATTGGCGGCCCGCACACTAGTTGACACTTGTGTCAACTCAGATTTCGGCTTCACATGTCGCAGAGCGATCTCCAAATGTGTAAATATGCAGCAATGTTGAAAAATAAATATTACGACAAATGCATTGGAAGATTGCGCTGCGACACGTGAAGCCGAAATCTGACTTGACACACACCAGTTGACACAAGTGTCAACTAACGTGCGGGCCGCCATTCACACATGAAGCACACAATTCACACAACGCTGCCGCAGTCGGCTAAGCGCCCCATGCGGCAGCAGCGGCAGCGTGCAGCGGCGGCAATTAACAGCGCGGCGCTGCACGGGTCATCAATTAGCTCATTAGCGCGCGCGTGTGCAAAACTAGTTCGGATCTCGAATCATCTCAGCGCGCAACAAAGGAAATCAAGGCGATAATGATCGCCGATGCATTCGGACATTAAAACGCATTTTTACAATATTCGTTTTAATTGCCTTGCGTGATGATCATTATCTCCCCCGTATGGACTTCATACTAGAATGAACAATCGTTGAGGGGTTACTTAAATACATTACATAGGTACATAAATATACACAGCACATACTTTAAGGAAATACACCATTGTGTGTATTTGGAACACATTTTTACACAGACACCGTAAAATGCTAGAAAACGTGTAGGCAAGAGATGAACGGGTATAGAAAATAACTCCCCAAGGACATCAATACAATAGAAAGGAGTCAGAGATATCGAGCAAACATCCCCACAGCTGAATGTCGCGTAGGAAGATGTTTTTTTACGTTATTTACGGAGCGGCTATTTTTCCCACAACCTTTCTTCACGAAACTGCTAGCGATTGTCAAGCCACTATGATAATTCTAAACTTGTTTGTCGGAAAGTTCGGGCAACAAAAATCCATTGATATTGTGCCGAATTTCTAGTTGACGCTAGAAAGTAAGGCCACTGAATTATTTTAGTAAATAAATAAAATGATAGTATTGTTTAGGCGATGCACGCGAAAAAAAACTGAAATATACTTACACCTAAATAAGGTAACGCGCAACATTCAAGATATCATTCAGCTATCATTTATGAGACAAAGTGATCGCATCATTATCATTCTTCAACAAGCAAATTTGAATCGAGTCCGGTTCCTACTCAATGTCCGGCTCTGACTTAAACATTCGATATGCAGGATAGTTTACTGTAAACCACGCCTTTATTTCATCAAGGATCTGCTGCGAGGAAACCAAAGAGGTTCCATTAATTCATCACACCGAAAATTAGACATGATCAAGAAAAAAGCCATAGACGCATTCTCTAACACAACAAGCGTGTAGCATAGATTTTGTGGGTGGCACTCATGTTTTTCTAACAAAGACATAAAATAGGTATTTTTTTCTGAAACATCATCCTTTTCAGGTCATGATAATTGAAATCACACAGCAGAATGCCCCCAGCGCATCCGAATCAATGAAAATTGGATGCTGCTCTATGGAACAGGAGTAGCTGCCATTTGAGCGCAGTACGAAAATGGGTGGAGCTTATGCTTTACAAAGGATTATATTCAGATGAAAAATGTCTCGTGAGTTAATTTTGCACTACCGTATTTCCTCGAAATACCCCCCCCCCCTCGTTTGACCCCCCCCCTCTCGAGACCACTATGAAACAATCACCCCCCCCCTCGAAATACCCCCCAGACCACTATGAAACAATCACCCCCCCCCCCCTCGAAATACCCCCCCCCCCCCAGATTGAGTGTAAAGAGAACGTACATGACAAATACTGCAGTTTGTGTTCTGCGTAGTGCGGAACACACATTAAAACAATGTCGTATTCACGTTAGAACAGTGTTTATACCCCACTCAATTCATATTTTTTCTACCCCAGTGTACATCACAAACAACGATTTTGTACTAGGATTTGAAAAAATTTCCTGTGAAAAAATATCCCCCCCCTCGTTTAACCCCCCCCCCCTCTCGGGACCACTATGAAACAATCACCCCCCGGCGGGTATTTCGAGGAAATACGGTATATTCATAAAATGCATGTGAAAAATATAATGTACTGATAAAATTTTAAAATTTATTCAGATAGGATACAGTAGATTCCGCTGTAAAGTGTACCGTCAGTAGACCATTTGCCAGTGCCACGTTATAAAGAGGCGTTTATTAAAAACAAATCTTTTCACATCGACGCAGGCGCACAATCAGGACGTGAAGATATTCAACACAATAGTGTCCTTCAGCTATTCACCAGGGACCCGCACATTGCAAAATGTCAGGCAAATTTGGCAAACGACATGTAAAACTTTCATGATATGTGACAGTTATCTGACATTTTACAGGGCGCGTGATTGGCTCCAATCAGGCCCGTTCTGCGTAAGAAACCGTAAACATGTTCACGGTTGAGAGAGGGGGGGAACCCAGCAATGGGTATGACACCACGTCTCATTTTCTAAAAATCAAATCAAATCAAAACCACACCGACACGCTTTCAAGTGACAAATTTTCGACAAAACATTCACGTTCTGTAAAAACACAGTTTCAAATGCAGCTTTTTCGACTGTATATGAGGACCACGGTATACGACTGTAGTTTATCCATTTACTGTAGTGTTATCAAAATATTCAGTGCTAATTCAACCTTAAAATCCGTAGCTTTAGATGACCTTAAACATTACTATGAATCCAAAACTTCCTATGAAATTTATCGCTTAACGCGCGACAATGAACCAAGAACGACAGATGACAATGTGCGCGCGTACACAATCTTGGCACTCAATTCAATATGAAGGTGGGTGTTGAACAAAAAACCGATGTAACCACAAAAGATCTCACTCAACCCACCACCAAAACTACCCAGTAACTTTGGCAGCCATCTGCAACATCCTCGCATGCGCGGAGGCGGGCAGGAGCGCCGCGTGCGGCACGGCACCAGCAAACACAACGGCCGCGTGCGCTCGCCGACTGGCTTCGTCGTGGCCGAACGGCAGTTGCCGCCCGGGCATGGTTGCGTCGGTGCCTCGCGCAACGGATTCGAACATCTCGGAGAGCATGTGCAGCACGGACAGGAGCACCTTGCCCATGCAGCTCTGCGCCTGGGAAGGATGATTTGGGGGTTGATTACGGTGTTATCTCTGAATGACACCGTGAACGAACAGCGCTGTGCTTATGTGAATACTAAAAATAATACATCGATAACGAATAATCAAACCCGGGAGCGCGTTTCCGGAATTGCGAATTGAATTGGTCTTTGTCGGAATGGGGCCCGGCATCAGTTAAAACCGTGATTAGTGTTGAAAAATGGGTGATTTTGAGAAAATGTAATTAAATACAATCTCAGAAAATATTTCAAAACGAAAAAAATTAAATCTCTCTGAAAAATGCAGAGAAAAAATAATTCAATTTCTCCTAAAAACATGAAGAAAATATAAATAAATTCAAGATTTTTGATATTTTCTGATATTTAGGCTTCTCAATGCTAACCGTGATCCACCGCGACCACAAAAGAACAAAACAGGACAAAAACAACAACAGAATAGCCATACTGCAAAGTGCAAACGTCAGAAAAAAGCGTCCAACCTCCTCTCCTAGGCTCCTAAACCTGCCAACAGAATCATTTACATTCTGGTCGCATGTCGGCACCAGCTTGAGTTCATCAATCACTTGTAAGGCCTGTGTGAACTGCTTGGCGTTGTACAGGTCAAAGAAAGTCATCAAGTCGAGCAGCTGTAGGAACGTGTCCCGCTCAGTTGACGCGGCCGCGCTGCTGTAGCTGAAAGGAATGAGTGCGAGTAAATATAAATTAATTAGTTTAATTGAATTAGTGGGTTTTTGACATTCGCTACTTGACAAGTCAGTTTACGATATACTATTTTCCATGATGATAGTCAGTTTGCAAGAGGCATATCAGTTTGCGAAAGACAAAAAAATTAAAAACAGATAAAAGTAAACAAAGTACAAATAAATGAAAGTAAACAATAATGAATTTGCATCAAAAAGCATCATTTGCGAAGCATCATGTTTTTTAAATCTGAATTCATTTTTTTCACTTGTAATTATTATTTGTTTTGATCGTTTTCTTGTCTCAGGTAAATTCAGGGACGTATCCAGGATTTTTGAGCGGGGGGGGGGCTTGTTTACGGAGGCCGGCGAGCGGGGGGGGGGGGGAGCCCCCCCTAAAATTTTACCTACAGAATGGCGGAATGGGGCCATGGCGCTGGAGCCATTAGTAGGCGCCACGCATTGGCGCCATTGGCGTTGGCGCCAGCACCGCGGAACGCTGCATGTATGTAAATAAACATACAAAAACAACAAAAAGCACACCATTGAGTGTATCAAAAACGATTTTAGGTCACATGGAGCAGATCTGATAATAATACTTTGTGTGGTGAAAAATGCGCGCTTGCGCGCAAAGTTTTTTACGCTGACGTTGGAAAAGTCGCATTTTTCGGTCACTTTCTGGTCTCACCCCGGGAACGGGGGTGGGGCTGCAGCCCCCCCCCCCCGCCCCCCCTGGATACGGCCCTGGGTAAATTGATTAGTCTATTGTAAATTGAATTGCCTCTTGCAAGTTCTCGACTAGTTTATTGGCTTGTCCACCTGCGGAATTGGAACCAGAAGAAAAATTCCGATCGAGCCACTCATATTACGTTTTTTGTTGGCAAATATACTTTTCTAAAATTTAATTTTGAGTTGTTTATGACACCAACAAAGGCTGAACTCAAGCTACATGCTTCAAAACAGCTAACGTGTGCGCGAGCTGCCTGGCCAGGGCCACCCACTGCGCCCGCATGCCGCCCTGCACACCGGGCTGCGGGAGCAACGGCGCCAGCTGCCTGTTCATCAGCTTGATGGCCTCGTCGTGCTTGCCGGCCATGGCGTACAGCTGGACGGCGTTCAAGTGGTCGCCGGCCATGTCGCACTGCGTGGCCACCAGCGAGCACAGCTCGTCCGCGCGCACGTTGTAGCGACGCAGCAGGCCGCCGCCGCCGCCCGACGGGTCGCCCAACACTAGCGAGTACTGGAATGGTGCAATGTAAGTGTCATGTAAGTTTCGAATGGTTTGTATGTGACAAGTAACGTGACGGATGCACACATTTTCACCGAAATTTGAAAATTTTCCGAACTTTGCAACTTGACACAGCACTTAGGGTTCGCGGTTAGCTTCAGCGCAAACAGTTTACCCACACCATCGTGACCATAATATCAATTTCCCAGAAACGCGGCGGGAAAATAATCTATCGGATCAGAATAAATGGCCGGTTACAAGGCGCAGCAAGCACAACACACCGACGCTCGCTATCAATCCAGCGGAACGAAATTCACAGTGCAGCGATGACAAAAATCACGACACCAGTGACGGATAGCACGAAGGTGGCTTCTTTGGCACGTCGATCCGGACAAAGAATCCTTCAAGATCCAAAAACACCCACCGCAGGGGCGGCAACGGGACAAGGGCAAGAACAACGGCGGCAGTGCGGACGCGAAGGGCGCCTCGCAGAGGGGGAGTCGCTGCGCGCGGCCGCGGGAGTCGCTGCGCTCCAGCGCGCCCACCTCCAGCACTCGGAGCAGCGCGGCGGGCGGCGACACGGCGGCCAAGCTGGAGGCGGCCAAGTGGCTCGACAGGACCACCCGCGCCGGCGTCGACGGCCTCAGGAGGGAGTTCATGGCGCTGCGCAAGTACGAGCCGCCCGGCGTCACCGTGAAGGCTTTCAAAGCGCACAACAACAGAAACAGGTGAATGTGTGCCATGAATGCAATGATCGGACATGGTGCCTGATGCGTAAATTACATAACTGCAGATACAAGGATGTCAAATGCGCTGACAACAGCCGCGTCAAGCTGCACGGCAGTCCCGACTACATCCACGCGTCGCACATGACCCTCGGGCTGCGGCACAAAATCATACTGACGCAGGCGCCCACCGACCGCACGGTGACAGACTTCTGGCGCATGGTTTGTACAAAAGCACCCTATATTTGCCACGAGCACCCGAACCACACTCGTGTCCAACGCAGGTGTGGCAGTCGGGCTCGCACATGGTGGTCATGCTGTGCGAGCAGTTCGAGTCGGGCGGCCGCTTCAAATGTCCCCAGTATTGGCCGACAGAGCCTTCCAAGCCGCTGACAGTCGGCGCGTTCAAAATCGTGTTCGATAGAAGAGAAGTGGTTTCGCTCAACGACAACCAGGTGGCTTGGGCACCACGAAAATAACCAATGCGGTGTCACTTTGAACACAAACGCAGGTGGTCCACAAGACGGTGCTGATGGTGACGCGCGGCACGGGCGGCAACGCTAAGCTGAACGAATCCGACGGCGGCACGGGCGAAGGGCTGCAGCGCACAGTCGAACAGTACCGTTGGATCGGCTGGCCCGAAAAAGGCGTGCCTATATCGTCGGCAGCCGCGCTGTACGTCCGCCAACGCTTGCGCGCAAACGATGAAAACGATGGCGGCCCGGTAAACTGGTGTTCGAATGATATTTTGAGGCCACGCACAATACACCATCGAAGTTGGGAAAACTCATGTGTTTTGAACATACCGTATTACCTGGAAATACCCCCATGGGGGTTTATTATTGCGCCAGCAAAATTTGAGGGGGGTTTAAGGGTTTTTATGTTTATTTCGTCAGAAATTTTCGTAAGGATCGTAGTAAAAAGTAGGCATTTGCGTACCCAAAACAGGTAATAGATGTGTCCAAACGTGGTATATTCGGACATAAAAACGTAGATAGGTACACAAACTAGTCTATGTGTAGCTGCAATGCAAATTAGCAGTAATGTACATCATGTGCATTGCATACATGACGTATTTATTACGTACATCATTCCGAAGGGGGGGGGGGTATTTCGAGGGGGGGTTATTATTTCCCCAGGGTGGGTTAATTCGAGGGGGTAATTCGAGGTAATACTGTATTTGAGTTTACCAAAATGAATCACCTTTGATCTCCGTTTTTGACATCTCATTGTCAACTCAAGTGTGATCAAAACGGATTTATCAGTTTCCAAATTTCACCGGTGTACTAGTGTGCGCAGTGCCTTTGAGTGCGTTGGACAGTTAGAAATACATGCAAATTGAACTTTAGTTGGAGTGGTTAATATTTAAAGCGGAGGTCCTATTAGGGTCCACGGTCATAAGACGATCCGCACAAACACGACCGTGTTGTTAAGTCTAGTACACTCGTGTAGGTCATCATCCACTGTTCGTCGGGCGTCGGCCGGGCGGGCACGCTGGCTCTGTTCGCGCTGGCGGCCGAGCGCCTGGAGGCGGGCCAGCCGCTGCACATGCCCGATCTGTTGCAGCAGGCGAGGGTGCAGCGCTTGCACATCGTGCAGACCGAACAACAGTACCTCTACGTGCATCGGTGCCTCATCGAGCACGTCACCATGGCCACCGACGCACCAGACCTGCTCATGCCGTGCAACCCGGCCGCTATCAAATTCCTTTGCGAATACGAGATGTACGGCATCAAGAAGTGAGTTTGCGGGGGGAAGTAGGAAATATTTGGAAATTAAACCTAGTTCGAGATTGCCTATGGGGGAACAATGCACCTGCGGCCAGTTCCGCAAGTGAAGTGAAAAGCGATATGAAATGAGAAGTGAAAAGCGGAAAAGTGAAGTGAAATGAGAAGTGAAGTGAAATGAGAAGTGAAGTGAAATGAGAAGTGAAAAAAGATGGAAAGTTACAAGAAAATGTTTTTTTTACTAATGATTTTTTTTATTTAAAAATATTTTTTTATTTTTTTAGAATTTTATTGTCACTTCCTATCTGTTTTTTACTTCACTTCAATCAACATTTTACGGGGACACAGAAACACCGCTGGGGCGATTTTCGAGTTGGTAATTTTCTCAACTTTTTTTGACTTGCGTGTTGACATTTAAGTTGACAAGTCGTGGCGTAAGCGTGTCGAAGGGACAGCGCTTATATCATGGTGCGAGGCACCGGCCCTTGTAATTTAGTCAAAATATTTTTGGAGGTCCGCCAAACCCCTACTATGTGGCCGCGGGGGCAAAGGTCCCCCACCCTTCACTTCATATTTTATAACACTCCACGTTGTGTAAAACCTTTTAAATTTCACGTCTCATTTCACTTATTCACTTGCGGAACTGGCCCCTGTTAATCTTGCGTAATGTTCTCAGGAATATGGACGCAATGGAGCCGCCTAGCAGCAAGACTGAATGATCATGCAAACTATCACTAGTCAAAAGATAAAATGGCGTAAAACCAGAACGCAAAATTCTGATCCTACTAATGTTTCTATGTTAAATGCCGCACTGAATGAAGTGATAAACAGTCGACGCAACTCGCAGTTTCCTCTGCAAATGGCTCAACAATAGCTCACGAACTGACCTGTTTCGTCTCGCGCACCACCCGACTGACGTATGCCACGAACACGTTCTCACCACCGGGACTTTCGAGATCTCTGCAAATCAACGTTATTGAGCTCTTCATCGGGGGTCTCCAGGATTTTGACCGTAGCAGGGACTCATAAAGATGTCAAATCACACCACGAGAGGGATGGGTAGCTGAAAATTAATGATGGGGAGATTGGGGCTTAGATAGACCGGGTGGGCAGTATTTGCATAGGCTTTTGCGAAGTGTAGAAATCAAAAGTGAGGGAGGGGGGGGGGTAAACCGCATGAAAATGGGGATGCTCAGGGAATAGTGCCTATGCCTCGGGAAAGATAGATAGATGAAGCAGGGTTCGGGACAGATAGATAGCTGCAACATTTCGAGGGGGGGCGCCCCTCCCATTGGAGACCTTTGTTTTTCATGGTAAAGTTAGGCTAAATGCAAAATGTAATCAACAGCACCTCAACAGGTAAACGTAGTCCAATGCCTGTCGCAAGTCGACAGCTTCAAAATTGGTCACGTAAACCAGTAGCATGCGTGCAACATTCAATGCGCACTGGTCGCGTGTCCCGCCGCCGCAAGGGGTCACTGAGCATTTTGGGCCCATGTCAGTGTCAACAACAAAAAGAAAAAAAACGGAAGAGAAATCGATTATTTCAAATCAAACTAACGAATCTTGACACGACAGTCAGCTGGAGTAATGAGAAGCCTAGCTCCGTGCGCCGCCAGAGCCGCGTGCACGGCCAGTACAGCAAGGACGTCGTCGCGGCACGCGGTCGCCCGCCGCCATGCGAAGTCTATGGCACGTTCCAGTTGCCCAGTCAACCACAGTGCCTGCCAGTACACGAGCGCGCCGGCTGTGCCGCTGCTCGCGCCGCTGGTGCCGCCGACGAAGTGCTGCTCGCCTGGATATTGCAAAAAGTTGCCTTAATAATTGAGGCGTCGAATTCTAAAAGTCCACAAAATGCGATTGTGAGTAAATCGCATTTTAAGTTTAAGACCCAAATCCAGACCCGCGGTGCGTGTCCAATTTGGCTCTCTCATGCTTTCCATTAAGTTCCATATGTTGACAATAAAGTGTCAAATCCCCTTTTCTCAACGTATATGTGATAAATGGGGCGTCCATAAACTTCCTTTCGGTCAGAGCAAAACTGTTTCGGGGAGGGAAATGGACTTGTCGGCTTCTTGCATGCGAGAACACTTTTGTTCCCGGCGATGACAAGGCTTCCTTATGGGAAAATTATGGAGTTATAAATCGGTTTCCACGGTGGACTTATCACATTTCTTGCTTTTTTAACCAACAAAAAAGGAGACGAAGGATGAGCTTCTCGACTCTTGGCCCAAAACTAAGTGGACTTGTCGACTTCTTGCCCAATTTTTTTCATTTTTCTCCAAAAATGTCAAATTTAACACCATCGTATATAAGCATGTGAGGTCAAAAAATTTATGGAAAATAATGAGAAATGTGCGGAAGTAGCCCGAGATGACGGCAGTTGAACTTGAGTCTTGGAGAGTTTTGAGCGCCGCGGCGAGATCGGCCTAACTCGAAATTTTCATATTTTGGACTTGTCGACTTTAGAATTGGACGCCTCAAATGTAATATGTAATTTAAAGTTTCATTTTTCATTTCATTCCTTTAATTCATTTCCGGCTTCGTTCTACCCAACGGGGGTGCACTGATACGCACATCTGCCTGATACGCACATTTTCCCGTTTTTTTCACTTGACACTTATTCAAGTGATTTTTAGATATGAGTAAAGTGAAAAAAGTTGCGCAATGACATTAGTGAACTTTTTCACTTCACTCATATCTGAAAATCACTTGAAAATGTGTCAAGTGAAAAACAGTGAAAAATGGCATTTTTCACTGTTTTTTTTTCAATTGACACATTTTCAAGTGATTTTCAGATATGAGTGAAGTGAAAAAGTTCACTAATGTCATTGCGCAACTTTTTTCACTTTACTCATATCTAAAAATCACTTGAATAAGTGTCAAGTGAAAAAAACGGGAAAATGTGCGTATCAGGCAGATGTGCGTATCAGGCCTGCCCCCTACCCAACGACCTACCATAATCCTGCGTTATGAGCATCTGAAGGGCGGCCAGCGTAGGTTTGTCCTTGGCGTCGCGCTGGTGCTGCTGCTGTTGCGAATCTGTTTCCGACATGGCCGCGGCGCGCAGACGCAGCCACAGCCAATCCTCGAACTTAGACGCGACAGCCGTGTGCTCGGTCGACTGGTCGCACTGGCACAGCACGTCGTACACGGCTCTGAGCGGGAATTATTGGGGTACAAAAATTAAATGAGGCGTCTAATTCTAAAAGTCGACAAGTCCACAAAATGCGATTTTGAGTAAATCGTATTTTAAGTTTCAGATCCAATTATAGGCCCGTGGTGCCTGTCCAATTTGCATTAAGTTCCATATGTTGACAAGTGAAAAATGGGGTGTCCATAAAATTCCATTCGGTCAGAGCAAAACTGTTTTTGGGAGGGAAATTTACTTGTCGACGTCTTGCACGAGAGAACATTTTTGTTCCCAGGGATGATGAATCTGCCTTATGGGAAAATTATGGACTTGTCGCCTTTCAGAAATAGGTGTCCAGAGTGGAATCACCACATTTCTTGTGTTTTTTTCCCAACAAAAGAAGACGTAGGATGGACTTGTCGATTTTTAGCCCAAACCAAGTGGACTTGTCAACTTTTATAATTGGATGCCTCAAATGGATTGTGGGAAGTGAACATGAATAATTTCAAATCGCGACACGCACTTTTTGAAAGGATCTGTGCCATGCCTGACTTTCCTCCTATATTCCAGTCTCAATTTGGTCAGCACATCGGCCGGCAGCGTAGCAATAGCGGCACCAGCAGTTGAACTTGAGTCTTGGAGAGTTTTGAGCGCCGCGGCGAGATCGGCTACGAGTGGGCTGGAGTCCGCGGCGGACTGCAGTGCGCGCACGGCACCCGGCAGGTCGCCCGCGCGGAGGCAGTAGAACACCGTTGGCCACAAGGGGCACCTGTGAAGTCGTTGAGCATCATCGTTGAGCGTCAAAACACTGTCACAAGCCGCTCTGCTGCTACCAACCGTTTACTGTGCAACATCGACAAAAACTCCCGTGTCGTGTGAACCAGAGTTGTTTTAAAAGTACTAACTTTATTAAGTAAACGTAAACGTAAAGTATTTTTCGTTTACACACCCGTGAGTACAGAAAACGTATTTTTTAAATTATTTTACACTGCGTAAAACGTGAGTAAAACACTTTTTTTCCAAAGAAAACGTAAAAACGAGTTTTTTTCAGGGGAAAACGTAAAAACGGGTATACAGAAAACGTGAAAATTAGTATTTTCCCTATTTTTACTCTGGTAATTTTAATAAAGATGTTTTTTCTCCTGCTAAGTATTTCTTAGGAAAATGTCTTATGTTTGTCACTTTTTGTTTGGCAAAATGACATTTTCTATCCCTTACGTAAAATACGTTTTATATACACGCGTACTTTCAAAAAGTACGATAGTAAGTGAGTTTTTCGCGAGGAAACGTAAACTTATCGACGCAGTACTCGAGTATACGTATTTATAGAGTAAATACGTTTGACCAACTATGGTGTGGGCCCTAACCTCTGCATGGCTCTCAGCCCATCCTCATCACCCTGATAGTTGCCATTGGGCATGAGCACATTCACGTAGGCGACCGCACGCTCCAAGCCGCCCGGCACGCCGCCGCGCCGCGCGGTCGACAAATGTCGCTCCGCCGTCGATTCCATGTGAGCGTCAAAGCTGAGTGCAGAATAAAATGCACTAAGCTATGTTGCTGCACCATATAAATACCATATTTGCTTGAATAATTCCCATGGAAAATTATTATTTCGTCAAACTTTTTTGAGAGGGGGAGGGGGGCACTATTCGAGGGGGAATGATTCAAGGGGAGGGATTTTTATTTCGTCAAAATTTTCAAGAATGTTTCTATCCAGTCATTCCACGAAATATGCTTTATTAAACACAATAACGTGTCATTTTTGTTCAAATTGGACACAACAAATAAATCATATGTTTTAAGAGGGAATTATTCAAGGGGAGAATTATTTTTCCCCATTAGTCTTACAGCCGGGTATCTTTCAAAAGGAGGAATTCAAGCAAATACGGTATTAACCAAAAACTTCACGAACTTCTTTTCAAGGTACTGCAGCGCCCTTCCAATGAGCGCGTGTCGCCATTGCACTGACTGTCTGTACTCAGCTGGCTGGACAGTGTCGGTAGCGGGGCGGCCGGAAGCGAGTATGCAGCGCACCTGCTGCCACATGTCGCTGCCCACCTGCGTAGCACCATGCGGCGTGCAGGTCGATAGTGGATAGTGAATGTGGGACAATTCAACGGACACTGTCAGAGAGGGAGCTTGCGGCGTCGGCGAGCACTTCGTGCAACTGCTGTGCTGGCGGCAGGTCGTTGTTGGCCACAACTTCGTCCACGTATTTCTCCACCTGCGGAAACATAACCAAGTTATGTAATTAGCACTACATTAGATAATACCCAGTTTACCTACATCACAAACGTAAGCGGGAGCAGTATGGCCTGCTAAAGCATAAAATGTATTTAGACCCCACCCAAGTGAGTCTGTACTTGCATCCGCACACTAGAAAAGTGCTGCCCCTGTCACCTCACGGCTATAAATTTCAAGTTCTTCTTACAGGTGTAAGTGAACATGCCAAACCGGCATTGTCACTCACGAGTCACGTTCATGAAATTGTATGAAAGAAGTATCAGAATAAGCGTACTACGCACCCCACTTGCAAAGACCATCTGTACGTGGTTCATTGCGGTGCGACGGGCGCCCAGCTGCCGCGTGCAAACTTTCTGCATCTGCATATTTTCGCCTGCAGAAAACGACGCGTCGACGGCGGCGGCAAAACTGGCGTCGGGCACCGCGCCCAGCAGTCGTCGCTTGTACGCGGTCCAGTCGGCGGCGAGGCGGCGTTGTTGCGACGATTCCACCTCGGTCATTGTCTGGAAAGCCCAACGTTTGAGACAGCGAGCAAACATAGTTGTTAAAACGTATTTACGTTTATACTCGGCGTACATGATACTCTGCCCTCGCACTGATTTATGTCTCGTGTTGGAAGCGTGCCAATGATTATTAAATCATGGGATTTCCGTAAAAAAGATGAAAAAATTCATCCATGTGAATATGTTAATGAATAACATTATAACAAGAATCAACTTTGTCATCTTTTTATGAAACTCGCACGCGTTAACCATCATTGGCACACTTCCGGCGGGAACCACGCGTGCAAGGTGTTAAGTAACCGGAGTATACTTGAGTACTGAGTAAATACGTTAAAGTTTCCATTGGAAAAAGGACCTGTACTCACTAGGGATGGCCGATGTTTTTTTAACCTTCCTTTATTAAAAAAATGTTTGTTTAAAAAAACAGAGACATCGAAACCGTTTTAAAAAAATCAGCAAATTTTTTTTGTACTATGTAAACACCTTCCCGGTCACGTCCGGCAGCCATTTTTTTATTTTACTTCTTATATCCTATCCCCAGTTCTACGGCGCCCCCGAGGCTGAAACTTGGGGGAGATATTGTCGCAACCCCCCTCTACTTCGCATGAATTGGGGGGGTCGCGGCGACCCCCCCCCCCCCAATTCATGCGAAGTAGAGGGGGTTGCGCCAATATCTCCCTCAAGTTTCAGCCTCGGGGGCGCCGTAGAACTGGGGATAGGATATAAGAAGTAAAATCAAAAAATGGCTGCCGGACGTGACCCGGAAGGTGTTTACTAGGTATTTTACATTTTTTGCGCGCAATTTCACATGCACATTACCATCGGTGGTTGTTTTCATTGGTTTTGGGCATTTTTAGTGTGAAAGCTTCCATTTGTTTATTGTGCTATTATGTAATAATAAGCCGTGATATGTTAGTGTAGTATATAATATCCAGCCAATATGCTCCCACATACTTCTACAGTGTGAAACATCAGTGTCAATGTATTAGCCTTCTCTTATAACCTTATTCAAGCACTATTCCATGCAAAACTTGACTTGAAGTCACAAACATTGACAAAAAGCGATATAAGTAACAAGTCGACAAAAAATGGATATTTTTGACAGAAATAACCATTTAACTTGCTATCCCATGGCTCCACATATTTAGCATCACAAAGTACTGGCAATTGTCTGATATACCTGTATATGTTGACCCATAACCATATTTGGGAGCTTTAAAAAACCCCGCTTTATTTATTAAAAAAAACATGTTTAAAAAAATGTCTTTTAAAAACAACAGGGTCGTTAAAAAAACATTTTTCGGTCATCCCTAGTACTCACATTTAGGCGTACTGTTTGAAAGTACGCGATTACAGAAAACGTATTTAAATGGCATTTACAGCATAACAAACGAAAATCAATGGGGGCAAGGACGTACGCAGGGGGGGGGGCGGGGGGGGGGGGCGGCCGCCCCCACGTTCCCGGGCCGGTCATAAAAATTTGCCAGGAATGGCACTTTTGTAAAGCGATTTTGTAGGTATTTGAAAAGATTTTTGCGCGCAAACCCCACCTCGTTGTTTAATGTATAATTTCAGGAGTCAAAAAAGCATTATAAAAGTGCCCAACGTGGTTATAGTAACTATAGGCGCACCGCACACTCAAAATTTTCAAGGGCGGTTCGAACGTTTTTGAGTTCCGCCAAGGCAGAACTCCAAGGGCGGTTCGAACATTTTTATTTGTGAAAAATGTGGCATTTTTGGGACATTCGGATGAAGTTCACACGAATCCGGATGAATTCACACAGTTTTTGTCCATTTGCATATCATAAATAAACGTTTCAAAAACATTGGGACACTTTCAATTCCGCCCTTGACTTAAGAGATACGCCCTTTAGAGAAGGTTGTTATGAGAAGCACATCTTATTTATTTATCTTACCAAATATATATGTGAAAAAAATTTTATAGGTAGATGCAGGCTTTGTCTTCAAAAATGAATAGAGTAATTTTTTAGTAATACCCACTTGTTTAAAAGATATTGAAGTTCACCGTGTGGCATATTTGTGTAAACCGAAACTGAATTCCACCCTCTAGAAAGTGTCCCAATGTTTTCTTGCCTAGATGGCGCACTGCACACTCAAAATTGTCAAGGGCAGTTCGGACGTTTTTGAGTTCCGCCAAGGCGGAATTCCAAGGGCGGTTCAGACATTTTGCACTTTCCTACCTGTCTGAAATAATTCTGCCCATGCACAATCCGGGGCAATTCCGCCATCGTGCAAAGTGTTCGAACGTTTCATGTGCGGAATTGAAATCGAGGGCAGTTCGAACGTTTTTGGATTCCGCCCCCGTTTTTAATTCTGCCTTTTGAATTCCACCCTTGAAAAAGTGTTCGAACTGCAACTGAAAATTTGAGTGTGCCGTGCAACATAAATAGGTCTTAATAGATACCTATATAGTATACGTTGGCGCCAGCGCCAACACCAATACTGCCATGGCGCATGCGCCTACAAATGGCGCCAGCGCCATGGCTCCATTCCTTTACTACAGAGCCAAATTTTAGGGGGGGGGGGGCTCCGCCCCTCCCCCTCGTTCGCCGGGCTCCGTATACAATCCGCCCCCCCGCTCAAAAATCCTGCGTACGTCCCTAAATGGCATAGAAAACAACTGACATTTTCCTAAGAAATACTTATCAACAGAAAAAAACACATCTTTGAGTAAAAATTGAAAACCTACTCACTTTTACGCTTTCTGTGGAAAAATGCTGACTTTTAAGTTTTCCCTGAAAGCAGTAGTTTACTCACCTTTCGTGCAGTGTCAAAGAAAAAATTTTACTTTACGTTTTCTGTAGTCAGCGGTGGGTAAAATAAAAACACTTATATTAGGTTGTAAACTAAATAACCTTAATTTTTTTGCGACTTCACATTCATGCGTCCCATTCTGTTGTACATTGGCGGATATGGTTGCCATTCGAGTATGTTGGGGTTTGGGGTTGGGACTATGACTAAATCTTTGTGTTTCCTCGAATAATCCCCCAGTCCCGAGATAAGGGGGGTCTATAAAAAGGTGGTCATTTTGACTTTGAAGCTCCATAAATCGGCCATTTCTGGGCCGATTTGGATCGATCAACACTTAAAATGATTGGTAGAACCCACAGATTCCATTTTTGTGGTCAGATTAGTGATGTTTGAATTTCGTATGCTGATTTGACCCAGCGATGTGATTCCGCTGCGCTCAGCCCAGTGCAGAAGTCATACAGCATACAGCCTCTCAGCTGTTCATGTGTGAGCTTGCAGAGTTCTGCCATTTCTCCTTGTTTTTTTAAATAGAAATCCATACATTTTAGCCCTGAGTCCAACACACTGTGACACCCTCGGCCTTTCTCTACACATAGAAGTACCCTTGACGCATCTCCGATGGGAGAAGATTTGCTTCACTTACATCACTAATCCGACCACAAAAATGAAATCCGAAAGTTTTACCGATCATTTTAAGCGTTGATCGGCCCAAATCGGCCCAGAAATGGCTGATGTATGGAGCTTCCAACGTCCAGATCGGCCATTCAAAATGACCACCTTCTTATAGACCCCCCTTATCTCGGGACTGGGGGATTATTCGAAGAAACAAAAAGATTTGGTCATAGCCCCAACCCCAAACCCCAACATACTCGAACGGCATTTATATCCGCCAATGTACAACAGAATGGGACGCATGAATGTGAAATCGAAAAAAAATTAAGGTTATTTAGTTTACAACCTAATACTTTACCTAAAAAGTTCAGTACTTTTGACAACCCCGGGGCAATAGGCAATTAACCAGACCCCCAACAATAATGATCACCTGCTGCAGGGTCTCATCCACTAAATCGCTGAGCACCCTCTCAGTGGCGCCGGAGAGGTACGCGTCCAAGCTGAGCGACGTGTCTGCGGCGGCGGCCGCGGCGCGCTCGTCGCCCAGCGGTCGCTGCGGCGCGGACACCTCGGCCGCATGCTGTTCGTGCTGCTGCTGTGAGCGCAGTCGCTCGGACAGCTGCGGCAGGTCGGCCCGCAGACGTAGGCGACTGTAGAAAGGGGCGTTTGGAAGTGTGGTAAGGTTTAGGGCGGCACTACCTGACTGGGTGCTTGACTTGCCGCCTTTCACAGATACAATGACAATCATACAATGTTTTTGTTCGTAATTTTTTTTTGTCTTGGAATTTCATGCCGATGCTTCAAATTTGATGCTCAATATCCATCAAAACGACCCCATTGAACACGGATCTCACCAGAAATGGGCGAGATATCGATCATCAAAATCGGATAAAAAAACAGACCTCACAGAAACAAGATTCCGTTTGCAGAACTGATAAATCTATAGTGAGAACCATTTGGGATAAATAAAAAATTCGGCAAGAGACAGTCATGAAATGACTCACGATAGGTGATCGCCACCCGCAGCGGGTCGCGCAGTCGCAGCCGCCCCAAAGTTAGTCTGCAATAGTAGCGATGAAATTGTCCCACAACGCCAGAAACCCAAACACTCAACTCCAGAGGACGTAAAAATAGACGTAATCAGAGCCAACGCCCAGCAAGCTGACAATTAAAAACCAAAACTGACGTTAGACGACTTGGGCAGTTTTCTGGCACGGTCCAAGAGTGTGCTGAGATCCATATCGAGCGAATGATCCGGAATTCTGTGACTTTCGTTTTATCCCAAATGAAAAAATTGCAAAGTCAACGCCAACGGTATAAATCGCCAGAGATATTGCTGCAAAGACAACAACAAAGAACCAAATGATCAAACATCGAACACATGACCATTCCATAATTCATTATCCATCATATTCAATCGAACAATCTATCATCAATACTCATCCCCACGAAGCAATCTGGGTCGATTACGGTAATCGCGAGACGTTCCCCTCTTATAAACGACGCCAAAGCGATTTGGCTTTTTCAACTGGTCATACAGACTGTCAACTTGGATTTGGTACGCGTTCCAATTGGGAGACTCGGCGTCGAGAACTGGCTGTCGAATTGACCTGTGCTCATGTTCCAATCCCACCTGACGACACATTTCCACCAGAGACTGCGGGAGGTTGGGTTGGTAATTTGGTTGGTGAATGTAGGAATGACTTTTTCCACAGAGACGGCTATTATAAATATCAAGGTGCGCTTGACACCGCGCATTTATGTCTTTACAACATGCAGAGTATTATCATAAATCGCTTCATCTAGACGCAAATCCTTGAAAATACAGCCCATTATTGAGCTTGGCGCTTTAACAGCGTTTCACGGCGCTAGCGTCAACGCCAATGGCGCCATGGCGTAGCGCCTACTAATGGCGCCATTCTGTCACTCTGTAGGTAAAATTTTAGGGGAGGCCCCCGCTCAAAGTCCTGGATGCGATGAATGTGTAATAATTACCTTGAAGGTCCTCGGCTCCCAGATGGCGAGATCAGCGAGGGTGTGCGCGTCCAACATGATGTTCAACTGAAAAGGCAGTTTTTGGTATTCAGTCCATGGCGCACACTAGTGATAGAAAAGCGCCAGTGAAAATGGCGCCACGAGGAAAAAATGGCGGTATACGGAAAAATAGCGCGAGGCGCCAAAATCGCGCTTGAACCCAGGGCATAGACTAAAGTGAATATTGTAAGGATTTGGATTGAACTAAGATGCCGTTTCAACCAGTTGGCACTAGGTGTCAAAATTCAGTTTTCCGTTTCCGCAGGCAATTTTTTTCCGTTTCTGTTTTCCAGCTGCAAATATTTTTTCCGTTTCCGTTTTTCCGGCTCATTGTCAGTTTTCCGGCTAAATTTTCAGTTTTTTCGCCCTTTTCCGTTTTCCAGCTCATTTGTCTGTTTTTCAAATTTATTCCCTTTCCTGGCTCAACTTTCTGTTTTATGATTCAGCCAAACTGGTAAACATGCATGCAGGTTCTCAATTATGGGAATTTTTTCTGTTTCCGGCAAAATTTCAGCAATTTTTTTCTGTTTCCAGCAGAATTTCATCAAATTTTGTCTGTTTCCGTTTCCCGGCAATTGCGAAAAAAATTTCCGTTTCCGTTTTCCGGCAAGTGCAAAATGGATTCCGTTTCCGTAGATAGTTTTTATTGACACCCTAGTTGGCACCAATCGAACAACATCCAACAAAACCCACCTTGCCCATGACGGACTTGAAATGCCTGATCTCCAAGAGGTGTTCCTCAGCTGCCGCCTCGACACGAACCTCGGACCACTGCGTAAAATCAAATCGATAGGCTCAACGCTGCAGCAACCAAAAGTGAAAGAGACGCACGTGTCTCCTTTTATTACTGGCGTCGTATCGCTTTTCAGTCTCGTGTTGGAAGATCTTCTGGCCGCGGCGAAAAGCCAATTTATACGCCTCCCGCGAGTCGTCGTTCAGCCACTGCGGCGGCAGCAGTTAGGAAGTAGTGATAACGACAGAACACAATAAGAAACAGAATATACCAAGTACCAATAGAAACAGAATAAACCAATAGTACCAAGCACTTCGAAAATATGGCACTTGACACTGTTGAATTAAACTCGTCTGGGTGGCCCCACCCCAACAGGCACTAATTGACACCACAAATAAATGTGAACTGAATAACACAAACTATTTTTGAAGCATCACACTCAACAGAAACAATAGAAATTAAGTGTCACGATAGAAAATTTACTATTATCTATCACATAGGAAAGGATTTAAATCATAATTAGCCAAAATTTAACTGACACTAATTGTGTGGTCAACTAGGTTTATAGTGTGCACCCGACGCGGCACGAATAGAAATGACTGGTTACGGAATAGCGCCACACACGCCACTAAACAAACTCGGCAAGGTCCCATTCGGGATGACGCCACAAGCAAATACAGACTCACCGCGGTGTACCTAAACACGCGTTCCTTCTTCTGAAATCTGTCCGATTTTGGCAACGGCTTGAGATGGTCGTGGGGCGAGTTTAAAAAGCGCCGCACGCAGCACAGCGCCGTGCAACGCATAGTTGGAGGTACCTAGGCTGCAAGTTTATAAAAGTTCAAAAACTGCACTTTTATTAAAGAAATGTTGCAATTTTTCGGGTAATTAGTCACTAAATATTGTAGATAAAAATTAACGTAGATTAGCAAACTGTGCACGCAATTTGACTGAACTTAGGACTAAAGTTTTGACGGAGTTATTTCCATTTGACCGTGTTTTTTGAATTGGGCCAGTCCCTCTGAACCGTAAGAAAGCACCCTCCGGGTACTCCCCATCAGTTTCATTTTTTTCAAAATCGAGGGAAAACCCATTGATCACCAACCGCAGTGAAACATCGGTAAACAATCAAGCGCGATTGCTCAAAACACTGGTCACATGAATTATAATAGCAGCGCCAAGTATTATACCACAGCAAACTTCACTGATTCCAGTGTTCAAACGAATAAAGATGAAAAGTATCAGGATTTGATGTAAGGAACGTTGTTTATTTTCGCAGCTCAATCTCAATGTGGCACAGTAAATGATATATTTTTTTGTACATACATTCAAAGGCATACACATATCAGCATTTATAGGTGTAGCGCAGGGGTCTCCCGAATTTCCACCCTCGCGAGGTTTTGTTAGATAGCAAATCGCTCCACCAGATAAATAGATAAATATTTACCTGAAAAATCACTCAAATACCAGATAAGTATACTGCTAAGCGATTCGGGGAATAGTTGCCAAAAATTTTGCTCTGGGATAGGTAGATAGCTGAGCAGGGTCAAGGATATGTAGGTAGATTTGGGGTGTAACCCACTCCAACCCCCACTTGGAGACCCCTCTCACAGCGTCTACATTTGGTTGGTTTTAATCATCTTTACACGATTTCAGCATGATCACCACCATCGGCGTGTCATCTGTCCACCCTGGGCACATTCTGTCTGGCAAATTCTGGATTGAACTGTGAATTGTATCTCTGCTTGAAACCAGTTTCCTTTGGCTTCTCCGCCACTGGTTCTGGCTCGCCACGGGCTTTGCGTAGCACCTAAAAAGCAGTGCACAATTATCTGCCAGTGCCTAGGGTTGGACAAAACTAGATTTTTAGAAATAGATGTGCCCGATTGAAAAAAATCGACTTATCGAAAAAAATTTTTTTTGCAAATTACACCTAGGGTTGGCCGATGTTTTTTTTAAACGTTTTTTTTAAAAAAACAACGTTTAAAAAAACAAAAAACATGACGTCCGAAATGTTTTTTTTTTTAAAAAAACATCGGCTGAAATTTTTAGTACTAAGCACTAGGTATTTTGCAAAATTTTTGCGCGCAAGCGCGCAATTTCACACACAAATTGACATTGGTGGTTGTTTTCATTGGTTTTGTTGCATTTTTAGTATCAAAACATCCATTTCTATGTGCTACCATGGGTGAATAAGCCGACATATGTTGCTGTCTGTAATATATAATATTGCGGTAATGTGCTTCCATGTACCTCCACAATGTGTAACTTCACTCCCAAAGTAACAACCTCCTTTTATAACCTTGTTTGATCACCATTCCGTGCCAAACTTTACCTGAAGTCACGAACATTCGACTATAAGGCGATATACGAACGATATGTCGACGAAAAATGGATATTTTTGACACAAATCACCACTTATAATGCTATCCCATGGCTCCACAGCCATTATATGGTCATATTTAACATCACAGAGTATTGCCAGTGTCTGATATACCTATATATGTTGACACTAGGTCATATCTGGGAGCTTTTAAAAAAAAACATCGAGTTAAAAAAAAACGTTTTTTTTCCAACCCTAATTACACCTATACATGAAAATTCAAGTCATATTAAATGATAGCATTGTAATTACTGTCACATCTTCCGTTGTCATTGAAATTCTAACAACTCAAGAGTCACGAATAAATGCTGCAAAAGCTGGTATGTAATGCAAAAGTAGCAGACAACGTAAATATCACTATTCTGGGTGTGAAACTGCACGTCTAAGTGATTTTTTATGCATTTACGAGTGCACCACATCAAAATATTGGCCAGTAATTTGTTGAAAAAAATCGGATTCGATGTGAGATTTTCAAAAAAATTTATAATTTTTAATCGTTTGCCAACCGTACCAACGTCCTGATGAATTTTTCACAATTCTCATTTTAAAAAAAACCTGTTGCTCTCTGGCTCTCTCGGCTGCCTCGCGCTGCATTCTCATCTCTCTTAAAGCGGCCAACTTTTTGATATTTGCATTCGCTCGGGCCTGCGCATCAGCGTCCGACAAGGGCGACTGCACTCGTTCCTTTTCTTTTCTTTTTTTCTTCTTGCTGTGCTTCTTTTCCTTGTGTTTGTGCTTTTTGCGCTTCGCAGCCGGCGGTGATTGCGCAGAGCGTTTGGCGGTCGCTTCAGAAAGTTGGATAGTTTCCGCGCTGGTGCTAGGGCCTCGTTGTAATATCGACGGCAAATCTGCGGTCAATCGATACATTGGGCCCACTACTTGACATCGACACCAAATGTCAACTGGTTCCGATCTCAATTGAAAGCTTGCTGACGAGTCAACGTACGACGTTCAAATGCCAGCTTGGAGCTGGGATCGAAACCAGTTGACATTTGGTGTCGATGTAAACTAGGTAGTGCGTGTGGGGCCATTAAGACAAACTAAGAGTAAAATACTAGGTCACAAAATGGGAACCGACCACACTTTGTGATAGGTTTTGCATTTGCGGCAGCGCGCACGCGTTTCAATGCCGCTTCATCAGGTGCTCTCTGATACCAAGGGGCATTGCCGCCAGTCTCCTCTGACCCATCGCCCAAATATTTCAGTAGGCCGATCTACAGTGGTTGAAGGACGATTATGCTTGTGCTGTGCGATTGCATTTGTGCGATGTGCGAGTTATTTGCATTTCATAAGCAAGAATGAAATTCCTTTCATTCTTGCATATAAATTAACATACCTAGTTTAACTTAAATATGTTAAAAATAATGTTACAAAAATGATAAGACAAATACCAATTATTCGGCCTGATGCCGGTTGTATTCGCCATGATATGTGAAATGTTATGTAAAGTGTCGTACCATGCCATGTAAAAGCTCTAAGCACGGTATAATTAAAAGGAAATTTTACACCTTACACGTTATATGGCATCTTATTTACATTTTACACTGTCTTCTTCATTTTACACGATGTTCTGCCATTTCTAGTACATACAGTTGTATTGATTTCGAGACTTCCTCGTGGCTTTGTCAATATGATACTAATGTCAGACAGTGAGTAATTCAAGGGGGGCTTATTCAGGCATATGGTAGGTAGGTTTATCCATGAACGCAAACCTTCTTCTCCCACTCCTCCTGTTCATGTTTGGACTCCTTTGCGTGCTCCTTGCTGTGGCCAAACGTGCGCTCCTGTTTTTCGAGCTCGGTGAAAAAGTTCACGTGGCCAGTGTCCGTGTAAATGGAAGCGTCCGCCGCGGTGGTGCCTGCCGTGGCTGCGTGGCGATAGTGGCACTGTACGTGCTTTTACTGTATGGGCGATTTATAAAAACAAAATTCCTAGGCATATCTGATATTTTTTGCCAATCTCAAATCATTTCCGAAAAAAGTACACCGTATTTCTTAGAAATACACCAGTGGGGTTATTTTTCGCCAGCAAACTGGGGGGTCACTCGTGGGGGGAGGGGGTTCGAGGGGTTTTCACTATCTCGTCAGAAATCAACCCGGCCACCACGAGAAGATGACGCAGAAAACACAAACCAGGCAGAAACAAAACCCACAATCCTCCGGTTTAACAGCCAGACCAACGGCGAGACCCGAAGAAATCTCAGCACCTCTCCTACCCTTCAAAAGGGCCAACCTAGCCTCTCCATCGGCCAACTTTTTCCTTTCCTGCTCGATTTTCTCCTTTTCCGCCGCTGCCGCCTGATCCCGTCGCACGCGGGCGATATTCTCCTTTGTGCGCACGTGCCAGCGCTTTTTTGGCAGGATATTCATTGCGAAAAAGTTGTAACTGGCACCTGATTGGCAACTGTGTTTTCAGGAAATTTTTGACAGAATGTTCGCATAAATTTTGGGGAAGTGAAAAATTGAAAATAGAGTTCTGGCGAACAGTAGTGGATGAGTTCAGCCACGGTTGATGGGGAATCTTGAAAATCTGTTGGATTTTTTTTGATCTCGACGAAATATTTATACAAAAATAATTTCATTACATTACCGACACGCACTGATCACAGCTATCGACGGCATTTAGACGTTGGTTCAGAGATAAAATTACCTAATATCCGTCATATAGGTAAATATTTTTCAGTCTTAAGATTCAAATTATTAAATTACAACCGAATTAAATGCGTGACACTACATAAAGCACCTGTTGCCAATTTCGCAAGTAGAGTGGTGAAATAAAAACGGCCAGTGATAAAAAAGTTGAAGTTGACAAGTCAAAAGTTTTAAACGCATATAAACTTATCGCACACCCACTTGTCACACACTAATCTTCTTGTCACTTGCCTACTTGCGGAATTGGCCCCCACTCCATGTGCCTACACAGCAAATACTGAACATTTAGTGACGGCCTACATGGCGACGGCCCACAAGTTATGTCTGCGGGGCTAGTTAGCAGCGCCGGAAAATCAGCATTTTCGGTTGGATGGAACGAGTGACCTGCAGTTCTGCTAACCAGGTGCCAGTTCCGCAAAATGCGAAGTGAAATGGCATAGGCGGAAATGGCAAGTGAATTGGCAAGTGGCAAAAGCGAAGAGAAATGACTTTTTATTTTTTTACTTCGCTTTTGCCAATTCACTTGCCGTTCCACTTCGCCTTTGCGCTTTTACTTCGCCTTTGCCATTTCACTTATCGCTTCTCATTTTGCGGAACTGGCCCCAGGCCGACTGCTATCTAGCGTGCACAGCGCCTACACGGTAGATATGAATTTTTATGTTTTTCTTCGAAAAAGGACTTAATAAATTAATACATAATAAATAGCTGCCTCAAGCCAATAAACAAGCAAATATTTGTAATTATGTTTTGTGCAGAAATGCAACAACCGTGTACGCATTCCGATACAAAAATACCCGTTCACGTTACAACTGACGCGTAAAAGCAACAGCAAGGTAGACCCTAAAAAGATGCGATCACGTTCGACCAAAACAAATTTTGATAAATTTGAAACGATAGAATGCGATGATAGTAAACTGGTGAAAAATATAAATGGAAAAATCACTTAATTGTATTTTACAAATGCCACATTTAAGCTGTTAGGCTTTCATTTTGTGTGAGGGTGCCCCCAAGTATTTACTATATATACCCTAGGGGACACCCCCCTCAGGCCACCCTTGATGTAGAAAATTTTTTTTCCATGTTTTCTGCTGGCAAATATAAATGGGAATTCCATACAAATTTTTGTTCCCGATGAAACAAACATTTTTGATACAATTTTTTCTGAACATTTGAGACCAAAAAGTTTTTTGACATTGGTAGATTGTAATTATGTGCAACTTTTCTATCCACTCAGAACCCCTGGAAGCCCCACACAATGATGGCATTGTTGATCAAACAAAAAACTTTTTTGAGAAAAACATAATTTTGAAAAAGTGGACAATCCACTATCCCAAGCTATTCATGAAACACATGGGGGCCAGAATTGGCTTGTTTGCAGTTAGGGGCAACATATGGCTGCTCCTGGGCCCCGTTTTTGCATTCAATTATTTTTTATAGCTAACAATAAAAATGGCCCTGCGTAAAGGGTGCACTTGCCTGACAGCGTGTCCGGCGCCTGCAGTGTCTTGACGCAAATGACAAAATACTTGTGCCCATTCAATGTGGACACTAATTATTTGATAAAAACCTATAGGGGCCAATGGGCAATGTGCCCTGTATATAGTGTGACTGGGCCAAACAAATAAAGAGGTCATACCCAGAAAATTGAAAATCAGTTTTTCAATCACAACCACAATTTTGATAATCACAAAGTTTAAAATCATTGTTGGCATGGTTTTGTAATCCATGCCTGCTTGCTGGGAGCAAGTTTTGTGGGGGAGAGTGGACCAGGTGCCAGATTATACTCCCAACTGACCAGCAGTCAAAAAATGGCTGTGGGCAAGCCATAAGTAATTTTTATTTTTATTGAAAAGGCACCAACACAAGTGTATTCATCACTTGTGTTGGTGGCAGAAAAAAAATTGGCTGTGCACTTTACTGCAGCTGTATTTTGTGTGTTTTTTGAAAAATTCCCATTTATATTTGCCGGGAAAAAATTGGAAAAAAACTTCATCATTCTGTAGCAGCAGAACAGGGGGTGCCAGGGGGTGCCAGGGGGTGCCACTTGGCATCTATGTAGGCAAATGTTGTGGGCACCCCCACAATAAATGGCAGCCATATTGGGCTGCACGTTTCCTTGTGAGATTGTTATGAAAAATGAGGTACCTGATTTCCCATTTATATTTTCCACCAGTTTAGATAGATGCAGCAGTTACATGATCAGCGCAACTGTGGTATAATATCAGTAATCATGTCTGCCGTATTTGCTTGAATAATTCCTCCCTGTCAGAAGATTGAGTGAAAAAACCCTCGAATAATTCCCCCTTAAATCATATGATCAAGTTGTTTTGTCTAATTTGAACAAAAATGACATGTTTTTTGTGAATTTAGCATATTTCGTGAAATGACATGATCGAAAAATTCTTAAAATTTTTGACGAAATAATAATTACTTCCCTTGAATAATTCCCCCTCGAATAGTTGCCCCCTCAAAAAAGTCTGACGAAATAATAATTCCCCGGGGGGATTATTATGGCAAATACGGTATGTCTAGTATGTATGTGCAGATCTAAGAAATAAAAATCTTTCCAGCTGCATGATATTTGTCAGATCAAAGGCTAACGAAATGTATTCGAGTACGTATATTATAGACATGTAAAAATATAGGCAAGATGCTAACTGAAATCAGGAAAGAAAAGGTCATCAATGATAACACAACGGTATTTATCGCATGAAGCTAAAATATCTTGATACATAATTATCACTTGGCATGTGGAAAAGCATGAACACACGGCATGTGCGGCATGTCACTTAATCTAAAAAGAACTCCTCAAACATCGGGCAAATTCCACGCGAGCGCCACGTGAAGCGACTTCATTCTCTCGCCCATATCCCCCGTATCATAACAAGCGCTAATGTATCTGTTATTCTTGTAAAGCGGGGCCGTGCTCGGCGGGAACAAGGTGCCGACCAGTTTCGCACAGAACACCTCCAAATTAGAGTTGGCCCGGTCTGAGCACAGGCCTCTGGCCTGGGGGCAATCACAGACCCTGTAAAATACCCTGTAAAATGTCAAATGTCACGCAGTGTCAAAAGTCATGTAAAATGCCATGCAAAATGGCAACTCGGTTGCCATTTTGCAGGGCATTTTACATGACTTTTGACACTTTGCATGAGATTTGACATTTTACAGGGTATTTTACCGGGTCTGGGACAGACACCTGGTCGCACTTGGCGGCGCAATCGCCCAGGTTGCAGTGCGCGTCGCCGCTGCACCGGGTCGCCCGCAGCGCCGCGTTGGCGCGCGACAACGGCAACACCATGTCGCCGTCGAGAATTACGAAGCGCTTCGGGTAGTCCGCTGAGAGACCTGAGGCATGTGGGTGATTTTATTGATTTGACTTTGACAACTTTTTACAAACTGAAACATACTTTCGTTCTACTTCAAATGATTCAACTACAAACGGTCAAACGAAGTGTTTCAATTTTTAGTAAATATAGTATCAGAAAACACACACAAATATTTTAATTTTTATTATTAATTTACATAATGATGAGTGACTATATCACAGTGCTGTATGGTTTTACATGCACATAAGATCTAAATAGACGTGCGTAAAAAATGCAGCCCCTCACTGAATCACTCAACGACTCACCAAAAGAGTCAAAGCGCACATCGCACCATTGGAGGGGCTCATTGAGAAACTCGTCGAGCAGCTTGAGCGTGCCCATGAGATGTACGAGGATTTTTGCGCGCAGGCGGTGATATTGGGGTTTCATGCGAAAGGCTACCAAAGGCTCCACCGAGTAGAAGTGGCCGCAGCTGCCAAGCACCTGGAAGGGCAGAAAACGTATAATTACTTTTACTAGAAAAATACGTATTCTCGACTACTGAGTAAATACGTTTACGTTACCTACCAGAAAGTACACGTACTGGCTTTTACGTATAGTTTCTGAAAGTATCCGAGTACTGAAAACGTAATTTTTAATCCTGATTTTGGAAGAAAATCATAAACTTTTAGTAATTTTTTTAATATTTAGTGGACGTTGTGGAAAATGTTGAGAAACGTTACGCGTATATTTTAAAGCATAAAATTACAAAATATTCAGAGTATTTTTCTAAATACCTAGAAGGAATTGAAGAAATTATCAGTTTTACGTTTTCGTTGGGGAAATAACTTTGACGTTTTACTTTGACAAATAAACATTTACAGTGTACGCAAATCAAGGAATTAAAAACCCGAACCTTAGGGAAAATCCTGGCCATGGGCAGCACGGAGAACAGCACGTACTCGTCCTGCTGTATGAGCGCCCACATGCTGCGTCTGTCCGACGGCGCCAAGGTGCCGCCGGCGGCCCGCTGAGCAGCCGGCCACAGCAAACTGAGCAGGTGAGTTGAGTGCGCCGGCCGCCAGCCCAAGTGCAGCACGGAGTTCACAGAGGAGACGATCTGAGCGCAAGGGACGAGTATTTATTGAATAGTACTCAGGGGTTTTGTAGATTCGGGCTTCATTTAGATAGTAAATCGCTCCTCCGGAGGGATAGACAGCTGAACAATTTTTTTTGGGGGGGTTGGCGGGGTTCGCGGGGGTTCAATTTCAATATATAGGCTTTTCCAAAGTATAGAAGGAAAGAAAGAGAAAAAATCGCTAAAAGTAAGTGAAAAATAGATATATAAGCGTATATATTACACAAATAGCTGAAAATAGGCAATGAAACACATAAAATAGCGATTTTGAAGGTGAAAAATTATAAAAAGTTACGAAAATTAGTGATTTTGAGCAAAAATTGGGGCAAAATTGCTCAAAAATCGCTCCATATAGATAGATAGCTGGTCGATTGGGGGGAGGGGCGTTTAGGGGATAGTAGCCCAAAATTTTGCCTCCGGGATAGATAGATAGCTGGCAGATTTGGGGGGGGGGGTAACCCCAAATCTGCCAGCTATCTATTTATCTATCCCGGAGGCCGCCATATGAAAAATAAGGTTAAGGTGAGTAGCATCCAGCAGGTGAGTAGCGCTTACCCATGGAAAACCCTGCATGGAATGTGCCGAAAAAGAATTTTTTCACTTCTCAAATAATACCTTATGCTCGAACTGCTTCTGAGTCAATCCCAGGGGCGGCGGTTCGAAATCGTCGATGCTCACGGCGGCCGTTTTGAGCACGGTCTTCTGTCCGCCCAAATCGACGGTGACCACGAGTTTGGTGGAGTGGTGCACGTCGGACACGACCCACTCGCGGCGGTAGTAGCACAGCCGGTTGCACAGGTCCCCGGACACGACGCCCTGGGCGGGAAAGCCTTCTTTGGATATCGTTGCAGTTTAGTTTAGGTCACTAATTTTGGAGACCCGGTCAATTTCAGTTCAAAATTCAATCAAGTGAACAAGACAAGTGTAAAAACTTCATTGTATTAACCATCATTTTCAAAATTCAGATTTCCAACTTACCGATGTTGTTCGTATTTATCTTATCAGATTTCTATGATTTTTAATATGTTCACAGTCAAAGGGTGGATCTATATGAATGCCTCTTCCCACCCCTACAAGTACATAGGAGCAAATGTAAAATGCATGAGAAATGGGAGGTTCAATCAACGTCTAAAAAGCTACCTGATCAAACTTATCGCACAACATCTGCAGCGCGCGCAGACCGACAGTCTGGTTGACGCCGAGCGTCACGGGGCTGGGCGGTGGGGCGTCCACCGTGGCGTACATGTCGACCGCCTTCGAGTCCGGGCTGGCCGAGTCGTGCATCAGGCTGCCCACCAGCCAGATGCCGAACAGCACCGCCGCGCTGCCCACCCACAACTTGCAGCACCTGCGGATGCGAGGCATCCGTAATAGGCAGTATTATCAGATAGCTCCGGAGACAAGAATGTGCATGACAATGATCTCTACGAAATTTGTTTGTCTAGGAACATGACTGATAAGGATCGAGACATCACAATGAATTTTCATTGTTGAAAACTAGACATTTTTGTCGTCACTTAAAAACAGTGCGATCGATTGAAGTTACGTAGCTTCAATCAACCCGAATGCGTAAAACCTTCAACGTCCGATGAAAGAACCCATCATTTTAACCCACCTCACACAGAACGACATGGGCCCGCGCGGCGCGACCACATTGTGTCTAATTGGGCGTCGGCGCCGCGCGGGCGCCAAACCCGCCTGAATCGCGGCCGCCATCCGCCGCCAGCATCGCAGTGCCGCCGCAACTTCGATTAGTAATTAGTCCATTTTGAGAGTGCGGGATAAGATTAGAACGTCGTGCAGCTGATCTGTAAATCGGAGAGGTTGTGTAAAAATGCTCGTTTTGAAGGTTTCATAAAAAAAGTATTGACTTCTCTTCAACATGCCCGAGCCCTAACTAATGCGGCTTCACGCCGAGCTTATAAATTGGATGCGCCGCCGCCGCGCAGTGCAACGGACTGAGAAATGTGATATGGGGATATGCGCGGAGGCCGACAGGCAGCACATGCGCGCCGCCGGCGGAAAAGGCATGTTTTATTCTGGATATTGAAACAAACCGTCATAAATAATTTTATGGCACGCTAGGGACGGTACTTTTTTTTTAAACGGACCTTATTTAGAAAAAATGTTTTGAAAACATTGCATCGAGTCACACCAAAGTAGAGATGGTTGAACTGTTAATTCGGTACTGTGCAGAAATTCTGGAGTGCGGTAAGGATGAAAAATATCAATTATTTTTCAAGCTGTTTTTAATGGATTTTAAAATCAAAATTACGTGATAAAATCGAATTTTTCCATGGATTTTTGTCAACACTCCCAATATATCTCAGATAATTATCAAACCACAAGAAACCACAGAAAACGCCACAAAACAGCTCACAATGTCAATTTGAAAGTGAAAAAAGCACTTGAACACACAAATGTTGAAAAAGTTGTAATAAATATGGTTTGGCTAATTTAATTTTTTTTATCAGTTGAAAATGAAGTATCTAACAGGACTGCAGAAGTATCCACCAGTGCCCCACTGTATTTTTCAATCTACCTATCATTTTGACAATCTACAACAGACATTACAATATACAGACGACTCCTTTCCTCCACACCCAAACCTCACTGATGTAATTTAAAAAACGATTTAATTTAAAAAAACACAAGCAGCTTAAAAATCGTTTCAAAATCGTTCTAAAAATTCTTTTCATCCTTATGTCATATCATACAATACGCCGGTGCGGTGATGAATACAAATATGTACATGAATACGGACGCAAAATTGGATTGGATGGCTTGTGCAGCGGCGATCACAAGCAACGGTAGTCAGATGGATAAAAAAGACTGCCGCAGGGCACGTTCGCACGCTCCCTAGTTAACAGACAGCAGTGGCGGCAGTTGCGCATGTTTCCTCGGCCAAAACCCGGTGCGCATGTAAACTGGTGCACATGTAAACCCGGTGCTCTGGGGGCAGGAACATATACAGAATTTTTGAGCGGTTTGTTTTCTGAGCCTGGTTAACGGGGGGGGCTCAATTTTATCTACATAATGACAGAATGGCGTCATAGTACTGGCCTGGCACCATTGTCATTGGTGCAAAAAATCGCTGATATGTATGTAATGATACATACATAAGAGCGACGGGCACACAATTCGGTGTATTTTGTAGAGAATTGACAGTACTAGGACCGATTTACTTATAAAATACCAGTGTGATGGAAAAATGCGGGAAATTTGGCCTACATGTGCACCGGGTTTACATGCGCACCGGCACAGACCCGTTTCCTCTAGAGCACACGCAAGCTCCTACAGGCACAAATGCAATGATTGATTTTGCAAAAAGCAAATGAACGTAAAAGAACACAGAAACGTTCCAGTCGTTAATGCAGTTTGACCAGGAAACAAATTTCCTCATATTTTTCCAAGACTGCGTTTTCTTGGGCGCAGCAAAGATCGACATGTGGTATGGCACTGGATTACAGTAAATACATGCATTTTACATCCGTACATGCACACAATTATGTGACGTTCTGAAATTCCTGAAAGCATGGATTTCTCAAAACTCCAGAGGTATGGCTTTTTCAATTAAAAAGATTACATCAAAATATGTCCCAAATCACGCACAGCCTTTCAGGTGGCTTGATCGCATCAGCAACTTCAGAACACCGAATGAAATTGAAAAGGGAAACTGTCATTTCGATTTCAAGCCCGTGAATACGCGATCTGAATTCATCAGTCAGTAAAAGGTACAGCTAAAGAAAGCCATGAACAGCGGAGTATACGTACAGCTGTTGAACACGTGCGCATACACTCTACATTATTTACTAACAATTTCCCAGTGCCCGGCAGCTTGCGGTGAGAGGGCGCACATTTTCCATGCAAGCCAAAGCACCATGTGCTATGTAGTAGATGATAGTTAAAATGCACTTTGGAATGGAATGACGCGATTTTCGCATGCACACAAAAGCTGGTCAAAGCCTGCGTCAATGGGGCATTCCGGAAGGCTACTAACTATTTAATGCTTTCTTAAACCCATCTGTGAAAGCGCCCGACGGAATAAAACATACAATTGGATAAAACATATTTACATTATAAATGCAGATATGAATGTATCGAAAACATGTCCAGCAGGGGTCTCGAATGGGGGGGGGGGGGGTTGGGGGGGGGGGTTACCCCCCCCCCAAAACCGCCCAGCTATCTATCTACCCCGGAGGCCGCTCAGCTATCTATCTATCCCGGAGGCAAAGTTTTGGGCTACTACCCCCTAAACCCCCCCCCCCCAAATCACCCAGCTATCTACCTATCTGGAGCGATTTTTCAGAAACTATACCCCAATTTTCGCTCAAAATCGCTATTTTTCATACCTATATATAGATTTTCACCTCCAAAATCACTAGTTCATACATCTAACTGCCTATTTTCAGCTGGTTTAAGTACTATATGCTCTTGTATACCCATTTTGAGCTATTTTACACCTACTTTTAGCGATTTTTCTCCCTTTTTTTTCTTCTATGCCCCGAAAAAGCCTATATATCGAACCACAACAACCCCCCCTCCAAGAAAATTTTTCAGCTATCTATCCCTCCGGAGGAGCGATTTGCTATCTATCCAAGCACTCGGAGGGTCAAAATTCAAGATACCCCTGATGTCCAGGTGATTGAAGTGATCTCATTAAAAATACATCAAATTCTAAAATATATGTCAAAAACTCTTGTAATAATCTATCCAGTAAAATCGAGTGGAAATACGGGTTGCAAATGTACAACAGAGTCGTTAAAAGTACCGAACTTTTATCAAAGTATATGTAAACGTAAAGTATTTATTTTTTACTCAACCCTAGGGATGGCCGGCGTTTCTATTCAAACGTTTTTCAAACGTTTTTTTTAAACGCAAGCATCTAAACCGTTTTTTTAAACGGCAGCCAAAATTTGTAGTACTAAGCACTAGGTATTTTGCAATTTTTTTGCGCGCAAGCGCGCAATTTCACATACATATTACTATTGCTGGCGGTTTTCATTGGGTTTGAGGCATTTTTAGTGTAAAAGCTTTCATTTGTTCATGCTATTGTGTCATAATAAGCCATGGTATGTTAGTGTAGTATATAATACCCAGCCAATGTGCCCCCACATAGTTGTAATGTGTAATACATCACTGTCAAAGTATTGGCCTGCACTTATAACCTTATTTACCGTATTTCCTCGAAATACCCCCCCCTCAAAATGGGCACTATGAATGTGTGGTCCGGCAAATGCATAACAGACGTTCAAAACACTTACTGTGTAACGTTAGAACATCGTTTATACCATCTACATCCTTATATAATGCTGTAAAAACTTATTGCTGCAGACTTCTAGGCAGCCCCCCCCCTTCCCGGGGCGAGTCTAGAATGAGATCGGAAATTGCAATTTTTTAATCGCGCAATTTTTCGCGCATTTTTCACCAGACATCAGGTATTCTTATAAGATTTGCTCCCTGTGGTCGCAAATCGTTATAAAAATACTAAACGGTGTGCTTTTTGCTGTATTTGTATGTATATTTTCATACATATACAGCGTTCCATGGTGCTGGCACCAACGCCGATAGCGCTATGGCGTGGCGCCTACTAATGGCGCCAGCGCCATGACGCCATTCCTACCCTCTGTAGGTAAAATTTTAGGGGGGGGGGGGCTGAGACCCCCCATTCGCCGGCCTCCGTAAACAAGCAGTCCCCCCACTCGAAAATCCTGGATACGTCCCTGAGTATATGTGCTTATATACAAATTTATAGCCATTTTTCACCTACTTTTAGCGATTTTCCCCCTTTTCTTCCTTCTATGCCTATATATTAAACCCCCGCGAACTCCCCCCCCCCCAGAAAATTTTTCAGCTATCTATCCCTCCAGAGGAGCGATTTGCTATCTATCCAATCCCCCGGAGGGCCGAAATCTAGAATACCCCTGATGTACAGGTTAGCTTTTCATCATTTTATCAATTTAAGCGAACTTCGATGCCTAAATACGCCTGCACCAGCAACATAATTTTTCAAATAAAAAAGTGAAAAACCTTAGAATCAGATTTTTATGGGGTAGAAAAATATGAACAACAAATGTGTACGGAGAAACATTGTTTTCTATTGTGAACATAAATAGGCTACACAGCGCTGCGTTAGCATTATAAGTGGTGATTGCTGTTGAAAAAATCAACTGATAATCAAAAAATGCTAAATTGACTAAAAATTACATCACCCTTCGTCAAACATTTGCAACTTCGTCAAACTTAATGTTGAACATTCAACCCTACAACAGTGATTGACTAGTGTAGAAGTTGGGTTCAAATAGGACCATGGTCCCCAGGTGTCTCCGATGGGGGAGCAACCCCTGAGCTATCCCCTGAGCCCCGCCCAAATTCGCGCAGCTGTCTATCTATGTACGGCAAATTTTGAGCGATTTTTCTACTATTTTCACAAAAAAATCATTAAATTTTGCTCCATTTGGCCAATATTTACCTTCAAAGTCGCTGCTTTCAGCTATGTACATGGTTTTATATTTATCTTTAGATTTTTTAACCTATTTGGGCTATTTCAGCCTATTTCCTCCCATTTCTGCCTTCTATAGTCCCCCCCCCCCGAAAAAACATTACTGCTAGATCCGGGGGAGCCCCATAAAGGTCAAAATCCTGGAGACCCCTGATGGCCCTAATCCTCGGTCCGATAAAATTAGTGAGCCAATAGAGACCACCTAAACGTCCATCCATCGTCTTTGGATTCCACTGAGTTATTATCCTTTGCCTTGATATTCAGAGTGGGCTTCTGTCATACAATTTTTTTTTGGCCCATTCACATATTGAGCTTCCGGTAAACTCAGATGCGCTCAGAAGCTGAAAAATGAGTTTACAAAATTCTCAGTTTACCGTTAGTAAACTCGCCAAACCCGTCAAGCTCAATATGTCAGGCCAAACAAATTTGTACGACAGAAGCCCACTTTGAATATCAAGGCAAAGGATAATAACTCCAAACCGCCCGTCTTTGAACAGCCTACAGATAATGTTTGCCAGATAACGCACCTGATTTCGAATAGTTCGCGGCCTAAAGAAACAGCAATCAGATTTGGCCCATGTGTACGCGAATAGTACCCGAATGAAAGTTCACGTGTGACTGCAAAATGGGAATCTTTACCAGCAGAACCGACGCGCGCTAGAACCCGAGAAAAGATCTTTTAAACTTTTTCGACAAACAAAACATTTGGATACAACGGTTATCTAACCAATGAGCCGAAACGAACAAACCCACCTCCGGCAACTAAAAATAATTGGCAAACTCAACATCGCCAGCCGAAAATTCTGCCCGAACAAACGGCCAGTGTTGATGCGTTTGTGACGTCAATAAAAAATCCCCAAATACACTGGAGACCAATCACTTCATGAGTTTTTTCCCGGAAGATACAGACCACGATGATTTCCCCCATCAATGCAGCTGTGATACCATTTCCCATCAAAATCGCAAATATTATTAAGAAATTGCTTGTGTTTGTCATAGCCAAAGATGCAACAGTGTTTTCAGTGTCTGCGAAATAAAACGCTGCTCCAGAAATAGAACACAGCTGTACAAATTCATTACAGCAAACAGAGCACACACGTATTTAAATAGCACACTCCAGGCTCAGGCGACTTTGGAATTAAACTGCTGAAATCTCAAGCAACACAAAACACTGTTTAACGTCCCGCCCCCTCAAGAATGAAGATGTTCATCATTCTATTGTTTATTGCATGCTTGCCAGTGATTTTCTCAGCTGAAAATGCGCCAGAGCCGGTGTTAGTAATTATACCTAAATAAAATACCGCACGCGATTTTTCCAAAGGACCGCGGAATATAATTTGGATATCGGCAACTCAGCAATCTTTAATAAAACTTATAAAGGCAAAAAGCACCATAACCATCAAATTTCATTAAAAAAATGCAAACACACGCCGGGGCTGGTCGCTCCATGTGACGAAATTCGATAGGTCGTGTCTAAATGTAAAAAGCGGTTCAAAATAAAAATTCCCAATTTAATTAGATCAGAAAAAGTGAGGAAAGAGCGATGTACACGCCTCACCCACCCCAGCTTGCACAATCTACCCAATAAGTTTTTAATTTTCTGTTTAGAGCAGCTTTAGGTGGAAAAAAGAAAGAAAACTTTTAATTTCCATTCTGGGTTTCATGCCGTACAAAGTAGACCCAATTATTCATAAAGTATACACCATTTCATGAAAACGTCATGCCTGCCAACATGTCTGCCGGCGCAATCACCTTCTCATATCAAATTAGAAAAAAAGACTAGACCATCACATTATTCTAAACACCTGCCCGAACAAGTCCGCCCCCCTATTTTTATTTTCAATTTGCACGCCCTATCTCCAGTTGTGGGTAGTTATGGAAAGGCATCGGGGCACCGGTGTCCCGGTGCTGGGCACCGAAGGGCACCA